>JAULJZ010000011.1:4916489-4946692 GCA_032270985.1 Heliamphora pulchella | reverse complement strand
AGAAATGGTAAGCATTTAATAACAGAAACTCAATGCAAGAAGATCTTGAGATTATGGGTCAGAGTACAATTATAGTTTTTTAGTGGTATGAACTGTAATTCAGTATTTTATGAAAATTGCAAAAATCGCTGCATGTCTTTCCATAATTGCAGAAGCCGCTAGTAGGTATTTGTGTTCCACTGGAAGCCTAACTCATAATTACTCATCAGGTCCCTGCTGTAGCCCTATATATATGCGGGTAGGCTGAACCAGTTTTTAATGATTTTATATCATTATTATTATGATATTACTTTTTTCTTTTAAGACTGAAATATATCGGGATTCTGCCGGTACAAATTCTCGGAGAATCGTAGCTCACACTACGTTCAAGAATTGCGTAAGGGAATACAGTAGAAGATCTGATAGGAACTTCAACTCGGAATCAAGTCATAGTTGAAGATTAGATCGACAAAATATATTCTTCTAAATTAATTTTGGTTGCACGAGTTTTATTTTGATCGTTCTTCGTCAAAAGTTTTATCTGGAGCCCATTTCGGCGTTTGCCCGTCCAATTAATTTTTTATCAAAAATCGTTTACAAAAATAATAATTTTTGCAATTTTGCCTCCGAAAATACTCACCACAAACTCCTCTCAACTTATTCTCAAGCACAAAATCAAGAACAAGAACCAAAATGGATGATCAAAGGCGTAATAGTTAGGTTTTAGGGACTATTTTGAGTATTTGCTGTGATTGTGTGTTTACATATTGATTTCTACAAAAATTATAGCATGTTTAGGTCCTGAAGGTTTGGTTTTTAAGTATACACATCATGCATGCAAAGAAAATTGGCTCAAACTTGACATGCACCATGCTAGGAGGTTGAACCATAACTAGGTGTGAGTTTTCAAAATTTTAGTTTGTTAAACTGATTTTTGAAAAATTATAACTAATTATAGAAAAATAATCTGAGGTTGTGCATTATGTCCAGACTTAGATTTTTGTATTATCTTTCATTTAAAATTAGTTTGAACTAGTTTGAGTGCATAAAATTCGAAATATGATTTTTCTACTACGACGTATCATTTTCAGACCAGTCTCTATTGCAGAGGTAAAAACTCTATTTTAGAACGAGAACTGAGCTTTGACTTTTTCATAAAAGCTGTAGTTAACAGGTTTATCTATCTACCTACAAAAAATGAGCCTTTTTTATGAGATTTGGTTGGTCAAAACCCATCTGTAATTTGTTGTTCATGTTGAGTGACTTAAATAGCTTGCGATCAAACTTTTTGTGTAGCCCAAAACTCATATTTTTAGTGACATATTCTAAAAGTGTTCTTCATAAACAATGTTAGGGACATTTCGATCTAAATTCCGTCCAAAAATCAGGTTCATTAGATTCTGTTTGATCCCTCAAATGGTTTTTAAACTCTTTGTTGTTTCTGTTGGAAGTTCATCTCTGCTGAGTTTTAAGATGCTGATTAAACTCATTTTATTAAATGAGTTATTTCTCAAATAGTTTTTTAAGAACCACCCTAAGCACTCTTCATAATAAATTTAGGGGATATCTTGACCTAAAACATATCCATAATTCAGCTCGAAAGAACCTGTTTTGATGTCCCAAACCCGTGGTCTTCTGAGAGTCTTTTTCTTAGCAAATTATAAGGGCTGCTGAAGCGTTTTCTTTTGCTGAGGCCAAATCACCTAAGAGCCTTGGGATTTAGTCTAACTGTCCTTCATAAAAATTATAGAAAATATTTTAATTTAGCTTGTAACCAAAAATCAGAAATCAAATCAAAGTCTAAAAGCCCCAAATTATTGCTGCAAGTTAAAAATAAATGGTTGAAAGTCTAGTAGTAAGGTGTTAAATGACTTGTGAGCATGCTCCTTGTGTTTGGAATTGTTTACATGATTAATTTGATTTAAAATTTTAGAATCATGACTTGAGACCATTGTATGATGAAAATAACCTTGCCATGTGATTAAAACCTTGCTTTGAAGAGTTGTGCATCATGCTTTGAAGAGTTGTACCACATGCTTTAAATAGTTGTACTTCATAATATATTTGATTGTACATTTCCTTGCCTAGTATATCTCATGATTATGCTTAGTTATACTTCGGGCTATGAGTTGTTGTACCATGAGTAGTGTCACATTGCATTGAAGCATCTTGGGGTTTATCCTTGTAACTATCAATACATTGTCTCGTCTTGTTTGTTGGGAGTGCTTTTGGAGTCTATCATCCATTGATTCTTGGTCTGGGGCGTCCCTAGTGTACCCATTACGAAATGTATTGGGATAAATTTACCTCGAATACCTTGGGTATGTCCCTGGTGTATGAATATTGTTTATGACAGAAACCTCTTATGGGTACCATGGGTTCGTCTCTAGTTTTTTATATTTATACTTTAGACTTGGTTTGACACTAGGCAAAACATCACGAGTTTTAAGGTAGGATAAAACGGTTATTATTATTTGGATGATCAGAGGTAGCACTAGATCCCACGTCGTTGTGCATGAATAAAACAGCAAGGGTATGAAGCCCAGCGAAGAGGTTATTATCCACAACGAGGCGCGAATGATGACCTTAGTAATCATGTTGTCCATAAAATCTAACTCTTATAATTCCCGATTTCATGCTTCCGTTCTTGGGCTATGGTCGGGTTGGTCATTTCCATTGCACTCGTCATTACATGCACAATTAGTTGTTTTCTGCTTGCCCGCTTTCCATGCTTGTATCTTTCAAAATTGTCTGTCTTCTTGATACATAAATGCATTAAGTGTTGTATGGAATGTGTTCTGGTGATTTTGTGTTATAAGTTTGGTCAGTGGGTTTAGAGATTTTTCTTTTGAGCTCCAACTCACGGCGTTAATGCCGCAGGTGAAGAAGAAGAAGTACAGTACGTGGAAGATTTTGCAGAACATGTCGAGTACCAAGAACCTGAGAACCTTGGGCACGCATAAAGATGTGAAAACTCTTTGGTCGCCTTTTGTGTTGTCTATTCAAGCAAAAGTTTTCCTATCTTTTCGTGAACTTGTAATGGATAACTGCAATATTTATCTTTTGTGGGTTGTATAGGGAAAAACTTGATGTCTAATGATATAGTAGTTAATGATTAATTATGAATGAATGCATTAGTATAACCTTATTATGCTTTTATGTATGTCTCAATGTACCCGAAAGTCAGGGCGCCACAGATGGTGGTGATGGTGGTGGAGGACATTTGCTTAAGAGATACTTTTTCTGCACAAACGAGACATTTTCTTCACTGAATCTATTACAAAAATGAGACTTTTAGTACAAAAATGTGACAATGTCTCATTGCAAGAAAATGTATTATTTCTGCAAGCAATGTTTTATTACAAATAAATGTCTCATTTCTGCATCAAATGTCTCATTGCAAACAATATCTCATTTCTTGTCATATGAGACATTTGTTTTGAAACAAATGTGACATTTCACAATGTCTCATTTTCTTGTTAAACATTTTTTCAAAACAAATGAGACATTTCTACACAAATGGGATATTTGTTACAAAAAAATGAGACAATGTCTCATTTTTGCACAAAATCCCTCATTACAAATAAATGTGTCATTTCTGCACCAAATGTCTTATTACACATAGAAAATGTCTCATTTATTTTCTTCTTCTCCGTCGAGATCCACACCGTCAAGATCCATGTTGGTAGAAGCAACGTCGATAAGATCCACACCAATGAGATCTGGTGGTAGCAGCGGTGGCGATTTGGTGGTGGTGGTGATGGGGAGTGGTGGCAATCTGGTAGTGGTGGTGACAAGGAGTGGTGGTGATGGGGAGTGGTGGCAATCTATTGGTGGTGGCGATAGGAAGGTGGTGGCGGCGATGGTACCGACGCTGGTGGGGGTCAGGCTGGTAGAGGTATTTGTGGAGCATAAATGGTATATCAGGGGTAATTTTGGTATAAAAACATTATAGAGGACTTACTGGAATATAATTTTTAGTTGTGACTTACTGAAATACAAGACCTCTAAATGGGACATAATTCAAAATTTCTCCTAATTCTTTTTATATAGTATAAGTTTATCTAGATAAATTTGAGCTAAGTTAAGAAAATTAATAAATTTTAAAATGTACACTTTACTTGTTTTATTGGTATGGATACATTTTAAGGAAAGAGGATTCAATAGTACATAAAATAAAAAAATATGAAAGAAAAATCATCTCATATGCTACTACTGTTAGGAAAATATATTAAAATCATACTTCTGTATAATAGATTTTGGTATTTATTTTATTCATTAATAAAAAAGTTTATTTCCATTTTAACGAAAATATGTATGAGCAATGTTTGTACTGTATTATTTATTTAATATTAAACATGTATCTCTTTTATTTTACATTGTATATGATTTGGTGTGTAAAGTTCGACTTACAAAAGATCAAAATATCGATTTTTATAGAAAATAAATTTTTTGTTCACAGTTGATGGAATTAGACACACCATCGGCAGGACTATGATACAGTATTTTAATAGGGCTGTCTTGATTATGGGGGATCGTATAGTCTCAAATTATTGTGCTAGTACATTTTGTATATATTGAACATGACCATCTTGGAGTAATTGTTTTATACTAGCTGTATGAAATAATTAATGCTCCACCATTATTATGTATGTTTATATTTTTATTCCCAAAATAATTAATAAGCGCATATATTTAGAGTTTGCGATTTTGAATCACAAAAGAGTGAGATCTTTTATAGGTTAATAAACACGGTTAATTGGATAATTGCATTATGTGTATGGTAAATATTAATTATTAACGGAATTCACATTCCGGTATAGGGATTGATAATATTTCCTCAAGAAACTTTATAAGTTTTGATAATGTCAAATCTTACATGTGGATCTTTTATTCAACATATCAAATAAGTTAAGTGAAAAATCTAAAGAAAATTATAAATGGTCGATTAAAATTGTCAGTAATTTAATTTAATCGACAGGTATTTGCAGTCTTAACGTGAGGAGATAAATAAACATTTAATAACATAAAACTCGAAATTATTTTGAGATAAGGTTGGGGTGCAATTATAATTCTGTAGTAGTATGAATTATAATTTATATATTAGAAATTCAATTCGAATTGAATTAAGTTTTTTCTAATTGCATAAGGAGCTTGAATTTTATTCACTCATTAGGTCCATATTATAGCGTATATATACTATGCTTAAACTCAATGGCAGCTAGGGGTTTATTTTTTCCCAATTCAGTCGTGATATTGAAAAAAAAAGGAGCAGCAGAGTTACGATTTAGTCATGAAAATCCGAGCCCACCCTCTATTCATAATTAGATGCACGAAAATACGGTAGAAGGTTTAAGGTGAAATCGAGTTCTGATTCGTCCATCTATTCATGAGATTTCTGTTCGAGTGCTGAGACGAGATCAAATCAGAGAGATTTCAAAGGTATGACCCTTATTCCACTATATGGGTTTTAATTGGGTTCTAGGGTTCTCCTTTTTTTCTGATAATTTTATATGTACTGTCATTGGTCCGTGGGATTCGTTTTTCCAACTACTCTGCAACCTTCCTAAAAAGAACTAGTATTTCCACCTCTACTTTATATGGTTGATATTTCTTAAACGTAGATGGTCATCCAGTATGATAAAACATAGTAAATGACATCATATTGTGATCTACGAACAAATCTAAAATCAAACCTAGAAAGATGGTGACAGCCAGTGTAACGTTTCTACTTTCGCGTTAAAGGCACCAAGATTCGTCACCAAAAATTAGATAATTGTCAGATCAAAACGAATTTGTAGCCACTAGACGGTAATCGCTCGATCACCAAAATTGATAGAAAAGAAAACGAAGTATAAGGAAAGATAGAAAAACTACTAAGAACAAATAATCTGGGAGGGAGGGGAGTGCCACTGTAAATTTATAACTTTAAATAGTAGAATCTATGTTTGTTGATTTAGAATCAGAAACTATAGACAGACAAATTATAAGAACATGTGTTTAGTTTTCTTTTTCAACATTTTCTTGGACTATAAATTAAAACAAAAATTATAATTTAAATATGAACAATCATCCTTAAAACCCTTAACTAGAAATTCCACCATTACATTTTTGTTTCTAACGCGTTCAAAGATGGTCAGTTTTTCATAGAAAAAAATTGTAAAACTTCTATGTTTCGTATTCATGATGTGTCCACATTTAGCACATGGCCATAATAAAGACATTTGGTATAGCCGAAATTATGAACATATAAATTGTAACATAAAAAAATATAATTATAATTTTAAGAAAAACTTATAATGTTAAATAATACTATACTTTTTATTATAATATTATGCGGGATATTTAATATACATGATTTTCAATCTAATACATCTCAATAAAAACTAAACATTAATAACGTATCTTTGACGGCCATTGATATTTGATTAACCAAATAAATAAAATTCTTATTTGAATTTCTTAATTCTTGGCTCACATTCTTCGCTCTATCTCTAACATTTCAAAATAACCGTATTTGTAATTGATGAAAAATCGATATTTGTATGGGATGGTTATTGTATTTTTTATAGGTGAGCAAAGAGGGCCCATAAAATAACTCTTAAAAGGATTTCTATTAATCTATAGTTTTCTTCTTATCATAAAAGAATTATTTTTCAACTTAAATTCAATTAGATTAGAAGAACTTTATTCCTAATTGGCTTATCGATAATTTTTTAAATTTGAATTCAAATAAAATATATAAAATCGTGAGGTTAATATGCCATCATAAAGCTCGTGAGTTTAACATTCTCTTACTTAACCCAATACGCCGATTGCAATGTAAGGTGTACTTTATTTTTTTGAAAATGCATTTGTTTATTTTGTTTTGGCTTGTTGAAATTCACACATTGAAACTTTGATACGTGATCACAAATTTTCAAATATTAGCCAATAGGTTCATAATAATAAAAAATTATAATACTGAGATTAATTCAGATTACCAATATAAGTCATAGCGATTTTGTAGTATCTATGTCACATTTCCTACTATGCACCATACCAGTGGTAACAATCACTAAACCAGTCCACATACAATAGGAAAAATATATAGGTTACAGAGCCTAAAACAACCCATGTAATTTATCTTATCAACAATTTTCTATTTATCAACCATCCAACATAATATGTGTATACATAATTAGATACAAAAAAAACATAAATAAACTATTATTGCGCAAAAAATAGTGTCAAGTACAAGAACCACCTGACAAAAACTTTAATTATGCTTATTATATATTATTCAAAAGACACATCACAATAACATGTTCTTTATAAATTTTGGGTGACAATCCCTTTATCAATGAGTTTGCAATCGCGAAGGTAGTGCTCAAGTTACTGATTGACACTTGTTGTTTCTAAACTCTTTCTCTAAAGATAAAGTACTTCACCTCTATGTGTTTTTTTTTATTGACAAATACTCACACACCAAACTCTCACACCTTTTACTTGGCAAGATTTGAACTCACAATCTTCTATTAGGAGGTTAACAACCATACCGCTAAACCAAAGGCCACTTGGTCACCTTCATGTGTTTTGAATTACTAGAGTAATTTCCATTCTTATAAAAAAGCACTGCTATAGAATTATAACAATATATCTTCAGTGCCTTGACAATTGAGTCAATAACACCAAGCCTATAGATTAAATTTTGCAACCATAAAACATGACTTGTGGCCTCAAAATGTGCCACAAACTTAGGACAACTAGCCAGTAGAAAGACAAAATCCGAGATAGACTTTCTAATGTCGAGACCACTGGCAAAACTTAAATTTGAGTATCTGATCACATCTAAATGATTTGATTTTCTATAAGTAAGCATATAGTTCTTTGTTCCCATAGCTTTATGTAGTAAATAAAGATCATTACTAGCTAGCAAAATATCATCCACATATAGAACCAAAATTATAAGCTTACTCCCACTAACCTTTAGATATGTTAGCCCAAGGACATTTTATGTAATTTTGATGATTTTTTTAAATTATATTTTCTAATTAAAAGTTTAAGAAGATATTAAATTAAATATTTTTCAAAAAAGTTGAGTCGACATTACACGCAAATATGTCAACACCTTATGCCTTTTGTGCTGACATTTAGTGTTAAATGGGTAGACACTTAGAGTTCTTGAACAAAACGTTTGTGTCGACACCAATTGGCTTTTGGGTCGACACTTATAGGCAAAGCACGCTTGACAAACTCAAGTGTGTCGACACCATTAGGTCTAGGGTTGACACCTTTAACGCTTTGCTTGAGACGTTCCAGGAGAACATGTTGTGTCAACACCATTGATCGATTGTGTTGACACCTCCAGTATTGGACCAAGATCTAAGTTGAGTCGACACCAGCTACAACCTGTGTCGACACCAAGTCAAGGCCCAGGGAGGAAGTTGAGTTGATACAAACATACACGTGAGTCAACACCTTAGCACCTTGAAGAAAATCAACTTGTGTCGACACTAGTGCACATATGAGTCGACACCAAGTGATCCTCCGGACCTCTCGGTTCTTGTGTCTACACCAAAGGTAAAATGAGTCGACACCTAGACACCATCCGGGCAACTCAAAGTGTGTCGACACCTATGATGCAATGAGTCAACACCAAGACATCAAATGAACCCCCGGACTCTGACCCATATGTGTCGACACCAACAGGCAGATGAGTCGACACCAATGACACCCTCTAAGAAACAAAAAGTTTGGGTCGACACCAATGAAGATAATGGTCGACACCAAAATTCCTGTAGCTAAAGTCGGATTGGCAGGGTCAACACCAAAGTGAGAAGTGTCGACACTAATTTTCTTATAGCCAAAGTTGCTTGGCTAAGTCAACACAAAAGACGAGAAATATCAACACCGAAATTCCAGTAGCTAAAGTCCCTCAACTCAGTTAATACTAACGAAGACATGAGTCGGTACCTGAGCAAATATAAAGCCTTGAATCGACACCAACTCTAATATGAGTTGATATCAAGCTTCAAGCTGGAAAACTAAAGTAGTGAAAGAGTCGATACCAAATTTATCATGAGTCGACACCAAGGTGTGGGTGATGAAAGTCTAAACGTTTGGTCGACACCTCAGGAAGAATGAGTCGACACTTTTGTCCGAGAACCAAGGTCAAGACTAACTTGTGTCAATATCAAAGAGCTTTGTGTTGACACGTACGACGGATTTCAAAATTGACGCTGGTTCAAACTGCAATATTTTTAAAGTATTAATTGCCTTCACCAACCACCAACCACCAACGATCATTTACTTCAATTGTTATAAAAAGATTAAATTTCAAAGTTTCAAGCTTTTAGGTTACTGTTCTATTAAATTCATTGAAAGCCATCATTCTTCCCTAAGATCATTAAATGCTTATTTACTCATCCAGCTCAAATTCTCTCACTCTCTTGCTCATTTATTATCAAATCATTGTAAGGAGTGATTGTAAGTGAATCTCTCATTTAATTTTATTTATTATAAATGTTAAGTCACCCTTGTAATCTTTAAGAGAGTGAGCTGAACTTCTTAAAGAAGAGCTAAAGTGTGTTTAGAAAAACAAGGTTATTTGTGAAACACCTTTAAGGCTTACAGCTTTTGAATGCGCCTGTAAAGTATTCGTTGATAGTGCACCTTCTCAAGGAGAGTCTTGAGTAGTGGATGTAGGTTTGAAAAAAGCTGAATCACTATAAAATCTTAGTGTCTGGTTCAAATTTCTTTCTCTTATCTATTTAATTTCACTGCTGCACTTTTACTCTTACTTATAGCTATATTTATTTTGTGAAATTAAAAAAGTTATTCAAAATTTTTTTAAAATAGTTATTATTATTTTAAAACTCAATTCATCCTCATCTTGGGTTGCCTAGAACTAAAAAAATATATACTCTCATCAAAAATATTTTTCTTAAATCTGAAAGAGGTAATTGTATTATTAAAACTTAAGTACCATTGTTTAGGAGTTTGTTTAAGATCATATGTAATTTTTATTTTTAATTTGCAAGTTAAATATCCTTTTCATTTCTTTGAAATTCTTTCATGCTACTCCATATAAATTTTTTTTATCAAACTACTATTTAGTAAAGTGATTTTCACATCTATTTGATGTAGCTTTAAGTCATAATAAGCTACAAAAGCCATGACGATTCTAATTAAGTTATTTTTTGACACTAGAGAGAAGGTCTCTTTGTAGTCCATCTCTTCATTCTAAGTGAAACTTTTAGCTACTAGTCTGGTTTTAAATCGTTCGATATTTGCTTTTGTGTTGTGTTTGGTCTTAAAGACTCATTTACATCCAACTTTCTTATAATTATTAGACAATTCGACGAGATCACAAACATCATTATGGTCATTATTTTAGTTTTTCATGCATAACATCGACCCATTTAACATAATAGAATCATCACTATTCATAACTTGTGAAAATAAAGTGGGTCTTTCTTAATCCCAATATCAAAATCAGATTCCTGTAGATGCACAACATAATCATCTAAAATGGCATGTTTTCTTTCCCTAAGAGTTCTTCTTAGAGCTGTTGATTGTAGTGATTCTACAATATGTTCAATGGCGATACCTCATGGAGTGATAAATCATTTTCTATATGTTATTCATTATACTCAACATGCTGAGCAATCTGAGGAAAAAAAAAATCTCGAAAAGGAAAGATGAATGGGACATCCACTCTCATTTCATCAAGATTTACCATTTTTCATTTCTCACTCCCACTAATTTTGCCATTTTCTAGGAATTTGGCATCATTGGTTTCAACTATTATCGTACTGTGATTAGAATAATAAAATTTGTACCCTTTAGACTTGTCTGGATAACCAATGAAATATCCAGATATCGTTCTAGAGTTTAACTTCTTTTCACGTGGGTTATAGATTCTAGCCTCCGCTGGACAATTCCAAGCATGTAAATGTCTCAAACTAAATTTTCTACCTATCCACAACTCAAAAGGAGTAGTTGGGATAGCCTTACTAGGAATCCTATTTAAGATATACATAGCAATTTTTAATACTTCACTCTACAATGAAATAGGTACATAGCAATTTTTAATACTTCACTCTACAATGAAATAGGTACATTTGATAAACTCATAATACTCATAACCATTTTTAAGTGTACATTATGCCTTTCAACAACACCATTCTGTTGTGGCACATAAAGCATTGTCTATTGAACATGAATGTCTTGCTTTTTAAAAAATTCAACAAATATGCCAGGGTTTTAGTCTGACTCATTATACCTACCAAAATACTCACAATCTTTATTTAACCTCACTGTTTTAACATTTTTATCTAATTGTCTTTCAATCCCAGTAATGTACACCTCGAAAATAGCAACCATTTGAAATTTTTTATGAATTAGATACGCATATCCATAATGTGAGTAATAATCTATAAAGATGATAAAATATTTTTTTTCGTTAAAAGATAGAATAAGATTTTCGCAAATATCTGTATGAATTATCTAAAAAACTCATTACTTCTTGTGTCACATTTCTTGGAGTGTTTAGTTTGCTTTCCTTTCATACAATCTACACATTTCAAAATCAATGAAGTCTAGATTTATCGAATTTTCATTTCTAGAGATCCGCCCAATCGTTTATGTCACAACATTGAGAATTTTTTTTATTAATTTGGCCACATTTTAAATCAATATTTGAATGCATGGTTATTAAAGATTGTGCAAACTCATAATTTAAAGTAATTGATATAATCCACCATATAATCAAATAATACCCTATTCCACATTGCTATGAGATAAAAATTAAATTTGGTATATAAAAAAATTTGTGTGCTACTATTAATAACTTGAGTTTAAGTTTTTGTACAGCGTTGTTAGACTTTTTATTTAAGTTATTAAGTAAGTGGTCTACTTTGATCGTTTCAAATGGTATTCGACCCAACCCCCACGTAGGGCTTTGTCGTGGTATGAATAGAAAAGTAGACACTTCGAAGAGGGTAAGAGACCCCAAAGTTGTATACCTTATACACGTTTATGAACTACTTTGTGTCCACTAATATTCTGCTATCCATATTCTAATCAAGGGAGAAACTGAATCATGTGATGAGGGCATCGCGTCTTTGAGTGGAGGATATTATGATACCCAATCTCACATTGGTAAAAGATAAAAATTATGTCTGATATATAAAGAAACTTGTAGATTACTATTAATAATTTGGGTTTAAAATTTTTAGCCGCATTGTTAGACTCCTTAATTAAGTTATTGGATCAATGATCCACTTAGGTTATTACAAATTGTATCATAATTAATATGAGTTCTCATGTAGGGCTTCATGACTTTGTGCATAGAGAAGTAGAGCCTTCGTTGAGGGGTAGAGGACGTGAAGTTATAAACTTTGTACACGCTAATGGGATGTTCTTTGTCCGTTAATAGGCTGTTATTC
The DNA here is from genome assembly GCA_032270985.1 of Heliamphora pulchella. Taxonomy (NCBI): domain Eukaryota; kingdom Viridiplantae; phylum Streptophyta; class Magnoliopsida; order Ericales; family Sarraceniaceae; genus Heliamphora; species Heliamphora pulchella. Next base: position 4,934,282 of record JAULJZ010000011.1, on the reverse strand, counting down.
AAATCCTAACCAGGTGAATAACTTGGGTCACGCAATGAGAGCGTTGCGTATTTGAGTGAAAGATATTGTGATACCACATCTCACATTAGTGAAAGATAAAAAATATCTTGTATATAATAAAACAAGTAAAAAATATTTTGTATATAATGAAACTAGTAAACTACTATTAACAACTTGGACATAAATTTTTGGACAGCATTGTTAGGCTCTTTATTCAAATTATTCGGTCAATGATCCATTTAGGTTATTACAAATGGTATCAGAGCCAACCTTAGATCCTATATAGGATTCCGTAATAGTGTGAATAAAAGAGTAAAAACTTCGAAGAGACATAAAGGTCTTGAGGTTGTATACCCTGTGCACACTTATAAACTACTCTATACCTGCAAATAGAATACTATCTGCATCTCAACCAAGAGAGAAAGTGGGCCACGTGATTTATCGTTAGACAATTTAGATCATCATTTCGCCATCCTTAATGTATACTTCAAGGAAAATTCATGATTATTGTGAACAAAAACGATTACAAAAGCTAATCCAAAATCTCTAGCCACGGATATGATTTGAGTTCATTACTCCTACTTAAACTCGAGACTCTAATACAACACAAGCCACAAGATCATTAAAAAAAAAACAAAAAAACAAACAACCAAACAGAAAACGAACATTAGAAAGCATAACTCAAATGGATTGATCCGAATAACATGGCCCTGACAAAATCTCTATTGATTAAAATGAGTAAAACAAATAAAAGAAACTAACAAGAACAAATTACAACAATAAACGCAATTAATGTACAGAACAGCAAAGCATAATACCTGTGCAAAAAGAATGTGCCTGTGCTTTCTAGTGACCGAGTAGAAAGAAAATAAACACAGAAATGGTCTTTTATCAGTAGTTCAACAACGAATACTTCAAGCGCAACACAATCTTTCCCTTATCTACCCCGAGCTTAGCCCCTGTAACCAACCAATGACCCGGAACATCTTGCGGCCCCTTCGACATTTCTGTCATGTCCACAATTTTTCCCAGTTTGCTGATGTGGCTCGAACTGTCTCCTCTTTTATCGTCAGAAGCAGTAGAGGAAGCGTTGGAGGGGCTGTGGTCCCATACAGACCGCCTTATTGTACATCCCGGCACTTTGGAGAAGAGGAGTTTGAGGTGCAACACACTTTTTGCACCAAAATCCCATACACCAAGCTGAGCCCCAGTGACAATGTGAACACCAGAGAGGTCCCCGATATACGTCTCCGTGTGCTCGATGGGTGCAGTGCTAACATGGGAGAAGTTCTTCCACTTGATCGGCTCGAACCAACGACTGTCCTGCTCCTCAGGACCTTGCCACTTGGGAGCACCTATGGCCACGTGCGTGTCCCAGTGAGGTTGAAGGATTTTTGGAAGAGACACGAGGTGTTGCAAATGGATGGTAAGTCGATTTTGCTTGATGCCTTCTAGGCCGAGTCTAAGTCCAGTGACTGGCTTTCGCCCAACTGCAACCTGCAAAATATCACAATCTCATTTTGACACAGAAAAATAAGCAGATCTCATATTTTTTCTTCTTCGTGACTGTCTTTCCCAAGCTATACACATTAAGATCTGTTGCAGATGATGAACCACATTTATCTTGTCCAATTGTTCAGATTTTTTGTGCACCTCATGTCTTTTCTTTTTCCTCCAATTTTCTATCAGCAAGGGAGAAAAATGAATCTCAGAGCAATAGATATTCCATGGCCCATTTTGGGATTTAAAATATCGCCCAATTGCACATAGATTAATACCTTTCAAAGTATTCAAATTTGTAATTCTAAAGCGCAATTATAAAAGAGGTACAGGGAACCATGCAAATACCTGATCTGGACTTATATAAAGTTTGGGACCCATCAAACTGAACTGGAGGGACGGACAAACAGGCTCCTTTCTCTGAAGGTTACTCTGTTCAGGAGCCCAAGCTCGAGCAATTTGAAAATCCAAGAAATATTGTAAATCTTCAATTGGGGGCTTGTCTACAAAAAAGAAAGTACACAATCGGCTATATTTTATCAAAACCTAGAAAACACGGATACAAGTACAGAATACGGATATGACAATTTTTAAAAAGTAGGATACAGATATAGCTAGAATATGTATGTAAAAAATATTATTTTTATGACTTTTGAAATGGTATTATTTATAGAAATAAAACCAAATTTAGGAGTAATTTTATTTCGTTGTTAGTTGTTACAATCGAACATTCAATACATGACATGACAAATAACAACAACCAACAACCAACAACCAATAATGAATCACAACTTTATCGTATATTAAATATAACATATAACAAGATAAAATTAAAAGCAAAAATACCCAAAAAAATTTAAAATATAAAAAAAATGTAGCCTCGTGTATCCCTATTGTATCCTTCCTATATCCCCCACCTACCCGACCGTATCCAAAATTCAAAAAAAAAAAAAACAGATACTTATTTAGCATATGGGATACTTATCTAGCCATATCGGGCAGTTATCCGTATTCAATACACGTATAGGTCCTATTTTGAAGTATTCGTGCTTCATAAATCAAAAAACAAGAATATATGTTCAACGTGTATGTTCGAAATTTGAAACAAGAAACATAATCATGTCTTAAATAAACCTAGAATTTGATTACTGTTTCAGATAATAACAACTGAAAACTGGGTGACTCTAATTTGCCTTTTAGAAAGAAGATAAAGCTATGGTCCAAGGCAATAACAAAAGCCAAAAATCTGCTCACCATAAATGTATAAGTTTCAAGTCAATGATAAACTAAATCTAGTCAATTTCCAATAAGAAAAGAACATGTCCTAATTTTATCTAGCTTGTATGCAGATATAACTATTTCTCAAAATGTTTTCCACTACAAACTTGTATAACTGTATGTTTTAGATCTCATAAAAATATTTCTCTTAAAAATTATCTATAGTATTATGAATAGTACACACATACAACCAGACATTCTCTGGAATAGAAAAGAAAAATGAAAATTTTCAGCATTGAGGAGGATGAATTTAGTTCGAGGGCTATACATCCTACTTTTGGATCCCAAAGTTGTAAATTCATTTTTGATTGCAAGGAGTTGAGTTCAGGATGGAATAGCAGGTAGAAAGAATCTTTTTTATTTTTTTTTATTTTTGTTTCGCTCGTTATAAAGCTTTAGCTTCTCAAGTCAGTTGTGGACTCTTGTACGTAACTGCTGAGTATTTATTATTCTTACTTAATTACCTGGGGTTTAAAAATGTAATAAAACTATTTTCATATAACAAAACTTAGAAGTCAGATTAGTGAGAGATTGGTACGTTTTTGGTTTGAAAGCAGATGCTGCGGCATTTGTTAAAGTTTGTGTTGAGCTAAAAATGATGACAATACTCCGTTTTACCCCAGGTATATTGTGAAATATGCATACATATAGAGGACTTTAGGGCAAATTTTTTCTGGATAGGAAAAAAGAATGTGTAAAACAGTGCAGAGGGCTTGACAACCACTCGATTAAGAACTGGAGAGCTAAAGGCTTGATGAGCACTTGAGTGCATAGCGCTTGATGATAACTTGAATGCTTATCAAGCGCTCGTTTTCAGATTGATAAAAGCAAGCAAGATTTTTTCCAAAAAGGTGCACCCGGTAGGCGCTCGAGCGCTTAGGCTCTAGAAAGGTGAACTCCCCTGATGAGTGTTGAGAACTATGTTAGATTTTGAGAAACTTTTTAGCGATCTTCAAACTTGTTAGGGTTAAGCAATCTGAATGAAAATACAAAGCTTCCCTCTTGAGAGAAAACCTTAAACATTCAGTTCGTTTACTTGAGCTCTCTCAAGGTCTTCTGAAAAATTCACACACACTAATCATTGTCGATTGAACGCTTGTCCCATCAATCATTTGGCCATTGATCCGAGGCTGACGGGATCAGAGCCATTATACGTTGAGATCAAGTGCAAGGAGGTTTTGTGGAGGTTTGTCATATTTGGCTGTTCCGATAATGGGTGTAAGTTATTTGGGTTGTTAGGCCGTGATTTTTGTACTTGAGGAGTTAGCTCCTTGAGATTCTCACGTAACTTCTTATGTACTTCATTTATTTTTTTGTGTAATTGTTAACTTCAGATTTTTTATCACTAAATTAGTTTAAGTATATTAGGGTTTGCCTATTCCACCCCCACCCCCCCAATCTAGGCATAAACATCACCAACTCCGATTTTGAAAAAAGAAAGGGAAAAATGTTTTCTAGAAATCATCAATTGCAATCTAACAAATGAATGATGAAATAAGATCGGCAATCAGATTGGTAACACAGGAAACTTTTAGGTGAGATCTTACATTCCAGATACAACTCAATTGCACGGGCCAGATGCTTTATACCAGGAACGCCTTCAAGCAGAGAAGCAATAGGAGTAAATGTCATGTTAATCACATCTGGTGCTGTTTGTACGGTCTCCGCCCACTTGGCATGGCTCTGCTCAAGGTCATCACCTCCTCTTCTTCTAAAAATGACTGTAACATCCTGCATTAACAAAGTGGGTTCTCATAATTCTATGCATCTTTCTTAAAGCAGCAGAATTGTTGGGAGAAAACAAATTGTGCATCGGAAGAAAAGATGTTTTCCCTAAGGATGTGCTTGGATCATGGAATTGTGGAGGAATTTACAAGATGGAAAGGAAAACGATAGGAAGCCTACGAAATAATTTAGCTCATTCACTTCTTTGTTTTTTCCTTTACCTTGTTCTTTCCTTCCATATATTCATAATCCAAACATAGCCTGAAGTAATTCTTTAATGAGACAAAATACCAATATCTGAAACTCTTGTAACATTTTCCAGAGTGAATGACAGAGGGACCACCGAATCAAAGCTCCCCATTGAAGTAAGGCTACATTAGTAAAATAAACTTTTTGAAGAAAAAATGAACAGTACGATCAAACTGACCTTGTCCTTGTATTTTAATGGGGCAGCTGACTGGCTTTTGATGTCTGTAAACCTTTGATCTCCAATGTCTTTCACGTAATTCTCAATGTCTGCTGCTGATAAAGGAGAAGACTGATGCTGCCTGATATAAACTACATCTCTTCCACCAATCGTTGCAGAAGTAACGATATGGGTGCCATAAGTCTCAATAAAGCTGAAAAAAGGAAACTACCTGTCAGAAACAAAATTGTTTAGAACTGTTCAAGTGCAAACAGAAATGTCTAGACACATCCTCTGCAAGTACTACTTTTTGATATCTTAACTGGTGACCAGAGCACACTGAATCTCTGTGATGTGAGATTTTCAGGCCAACATTGCAGGGTCCTAGTGCGCTTTTGTTGGAAGTAAACCTCTAATTGGTATTTGCAAGTGTGGCATGTCCATCCGGCTTCGTCATGAGGCATATGTCCATAAATATGGTGCCGGACATTAGCCACGTGAGGTACCACATGGGTCATAACCATTGCTTCTGTCCAATGGGTCAATTTGTCGGTTTGGGAGAGCACACCATTTGGGCAACCTAGGCTAGGAGTGCAACCATCCACCACCTATTAGCCCAGTAACCTATGAGAATGGGCCTACCAACTTGGTCTAAAGGTTTAAGCTCAAAGTACTTCAGTAGCAACTGATATTTCATCATATATTAATCTACTTTCCATCCACAACCGATGTGTGATGGTTTACTGCATTCTCCCCCACTTTAACTATGCAATGTACTTGTCGCCTATGCAATGTACTTGTCGCACCCTATGGCCCAATTAACTTCCCCTAGTTGGCCAATGTGAATACATGCAATATGCGATCACAGTGCAGCTTATACGCAGGCACATGGTACACTAACAGGGAGCCTTTACCTCTTTCTAGAATCTCTATTCCTCCACCACATTGCCACAGAGCCCATCCTAAAACCACGGTCGACTCTGATACCATTTGTAGCAACACACTAGTTGCTGATCCAAAACCTATGGAAGTGTGTGATGCCGTGGCTGTTGACAGGCTAGAGAGTTGTAATTCAATTTGGAAGCTGAGTTAAGTCCAAAGGCCTGGTGCAAGTTAATAATTCTTTTTGGTTCAATAAATGTCGTTGGTAGTTATTTAATTTATTATGAGTTATTTAAGTTGTTATTTAGGACATTTTTTTATTTCCTTTAATATTAAGGCTAGCCTATAAATAAGGTGGTTATCCAAATAAACATCAATTTTGATCAATAATACTATGTGTGTTTGAGAACTAAGACTGTAGCCCCTTGTGTGTTCCGTCTCCCCTTCTTCTTCTTTTGGTTCGGCATCAATTGGTTTTAGAGCTTAGGTTCAAGATTCCACATCTCCCTCTTTTTCTCTAACACAAACCCTAGCCTAACCCATAACAACCCTTTGTTGTCGCTCTCTCGGCAACAATTGGAAACCCTCTCCAGATTTGTGAATCTTGTCGGCAGCCATTAGCGCCATTAGCCAAGGCTCGCATCCATCATCACTACCATCACTTAGTGTCGCAAGTTTTCGCGCCGCAAGCCATCAATGACCTTCTTGCTGGTGAACCATTTGCAAGTCATCGACGCCCTCCTCGTCGACTAATCTCATCGTTGAATCTCGTCCCTTCCTCCTCATCGACCGTCACCCTCCCTCGCTGAAACCCTAGGCCTTTGTCAACAAACCTCCTCATCGACCCTCGCCCCCTTTCACCCTTGTTGACCCTCCACCTCTATCCTCACCAAAACCCTAGTCAACCTTTCCCTCCTCGCCAAAACTCTGTGCCACCACCAAAATCCCCTAGGCACTTCTGTCTCTTTCGCGCATGCAAGGCTGTGTGGAAGAAAGGCCAAATTCTTTGACCCGATCCATTTCCTTTATTAAACTCAACATGTTGCCAAACCCTTAAACCGACTCACATTCTATTTTTAAAAAAAGGGAAAAAAACACATACCAGTCCAACCCAAAACGGCCCGCCCATTACTTATCCAATCCGTCCTCGATCCATCCCATAAATCAATCAAGCCCAGTTCCAAATAATACCAAGCCCACTTTAATTTCTTGACCCATTTATCTATACCCACTTTTGAATCTAAACTTAAGCCCAACCTTTAAAAAAAGGAACTTTTTCCCTAACCACAGCCATGGTTACCAATGCTAAGTTGAATACCAGAGATGAGGTTCTCAAGGGTAGCAAAAGATACAAAGAGCACATAAAGAGATAATAGAAGATATAGCACAAATGCGAATCAAGTTAGAAAAAATGGTTGCCACCATTTTAGAAGATGGAGGAAAAAAAGAGGCTACCGTTGGTGGGACTTCCGGTGCTCATCCACCACTGGTCTTTTGTAAACCAACATAGCACAGGATCCATGACTGACTGATGTAGAGAAAGGTGCTAAATCGAAAGTTTCAGACTTAAATAGTGATCACGATCCAAAGGTATTCTTAGATTGGTTGCACATTATAGAGAGCTTCTTCCGTTGATATCAAATAACTGAGAAAAAAATGTTACTTTTTGTCGAAGCAAAATTGACATATACAACTAAAATTTGATGGACAAAGTATCAACGAGATTCCTATGAAGCTATTCGTACATGGACCAATTTATTGCAATTACCCACTATTTTGTGCCCAAAATACAAACAATGAGCTCATCTACAATTTACTCAGTTGACCTAGATAAGCAAGTTGGTTGAAGAATATACTAGATTGTTCTCTAGTTTGGTTACTAGATCTGAATTCTCATGGAATAAAGATGTTAGATTGTTTTACAGTTTGCCTTGAATCCCCAAATCTCCAATGCGTTCACTAGTGGAATCTTTTACACGAAGAAGAGGAAATTTGTGAAGCCTATGGTAGCAAGTTCTTCAAACGTCCTTCCCGTGCAACTACTACTCTCTCCCCGACTATATTTGGAGGTAATACTTGATACAAACCAAAGGAGAAAAAAAGAACTACGCATTATTGAGGTAATCAAAAAGCATATGAATGAATAATCATGAGTTACAGGATCCAAATAGAACAAAATCTAAAACCTTAATTAGTCTTAATGATTAAATTACCTATTAACTAACAAACAAATAATAAAATAATCAAAAATATACTTTCACATACCCGTCAAACTCATGATGCGAGCCTATTGAGCAAATAGAGTTTAACAACTAAGAACCGAAAACGACAGGCTGCAATGACGAGGAGACGAAAGGGAGATCAATAGTACTAAGCTGAAGATATTGATGAATAAAGTGACGATCAATCTTTATATACTTACGGTCATGGAAGACAGAATTATGAACGATCTGAATCACACTCTTACTATCATAGTATAGAGAAATAGGAGAAGAGAGAAACACCAAAATCATAGAGGACCTAACGAAGCTAAACAATCTACGCGGTAGCATGAGCTATGCCACGATATTCAGTTTCAGTAATAGAACGAGCAATGACAGACTGTTTCTTACTCTTCCAGGAAATGAGAAAATCATTTCTTACTCTTCTAGAAAACTACTCTTCCAGGAAATATACAAAAAGGCACTAGTAGACTTGCAATCAGATACATTACCAGCCCAATCAACATCCATAATAATCTCGAAGAGTCAAAGATAAAAACAAAGACAAGAATAGGCTCTGAAAAATAGTACCACAAAAATAACGCAGAATGCAAAGCAAAGCTGCCCACCGAATAGAGTTAGGAGCGAAGACAAATTGACTCACCACATGAACGGCATACGCAATAAGATAAACTAAGCACCTAACTAACTCTCGATAGACAATGGGATCCTCAAGAAGAACGCCGCCATCAGAATGGGAGAATTTAGCATACAACTCAACGGGAGTATCCATAACGACATAATCTTATTATCAGTGAGACAAGCACAGTGAATCACCTCATTTGCATATTTTAATTGAGATAAAAGGTAACCTTTAGGGAAATAAGCAACCTCTATACCAAAAAACTAACACAAAGGATCCAAATTTTTCATCTCAAATGCACGAAACAAATGTTGCATCACTTTAGAGATAGCAGTAGAATTAGAACTAGTAATGATCATGTTATCTACAATATAATAACAGAATAACCATCCCAACAGAAGTGTGGCGAGAAAAAAAGGACAGAATCATGAGAACTAAGAGTGAAACCAATCTGTGTAACAGTGAACTGCAAACGGTCATTTCAGGCATGAGGAAATTGCTTCAAATCATAAAGGGCACGATGAAAAAAATAGACAAAACCAGTAGGATGCAGAAGGCCTAGAGAAGGATACATATAAATTTCCTTCGTAAGATGCCCATCGAGAAAAGTATTCTTGACATCCAACTGAAATAAAGGCCACAGACGAATTGCAGCAAGAGAAATTAGAGTACGAATTGTTGTCATCTTGGCCACAGGTGCAAAAGCTTCCTCATAATCAATCCCATACTCCTAAGAAAAGGCCTTTGCAACTAATCTGGCCAGAGAACCATCAGAATTAATTTTAACTGAGCAATTAATTCTTCTTGCATAGTAGTGAGCCAATTTTGATTAGTATATGCTTCTTTATAAAACTAAGACTCAAAATAAGTGTGAATAGTACATGAAAAGGCAAGATAAAAAAGATGAAAAACACGTGTTAGAAAAACCAAGTTTGATCGGCGGAGTGCAAGCACACAAAGGATAACGCTGTGCAGGAGGATCAGAATCCACAAAGATAGAGGGAGCTAGGTCAAAGCTAGGTCAGAGCTAGTGGGTATGTGTGGAGGAAGAGGAGGAGGGGGTTGCTTGCGAGAATAAACTAACAAATGAGAGGAAATAGCTGAAGGATGAGACGCAAAGGGAAGTTTAGAAACATTAGGAGTATGAGTAAACTCTTCAAAGGGCACATCATCAGAAAAGAATCAATATGAATTAAATCTTCTTTAGGAACTAGGACATATTTAGAAGGGAGAGTAAAATATGAGAGTCGCTTAAAAAACAAAACATGACAGGAGACATAAAGCTGTTTAAATGTAGGATCATAACATCGATACCCTTTTGTTGAATACCATAGCCCAAGAAGACACTAAGAGCTGAGCGAGCGTTAAATTTAGTACGCTCCCGTTTAGGAAGCAGGACAAAACAAAAACAACCAAAGACATGTAATAACGAGTAATTAGGAGTATGACCAAATAACGTTTCATACAGAGAGGTTCCAGAAAGAAAATGAATAGGCATACGATTAAGAAAATACACTACAGTGAGTATGGCTGCACTCTAGAAACTAGCAGGGACATAAGAAGAGAGAAAAAGAGAGCGAACCGTGTTAATGATATGTTAATATTTTCTTTTAGCTCTACCATTTTGTGCTGGAGTATCAGAAAGAAAGATTGATGAATAGTTCCAGATGCAACTAAGAAATCAGTAAATTCAGTTAGGAAATATTTTCCACCCAAATCAGAACTAAATGTCTTTATAGTGGTGGAAATTTGAGTGTGAACCATGGAGTGAAAGGTGCGATAAATATGAAAAAAGTTAGATTTGTGAAACACGAGATACACCTAACAAAATGACTACAATCATCTATAAAAAAAAACACAATCCACTGAACCACCCTTAGTTGGGATGGGAGAAGGACACTACATATCAATATGAACAAGAGAGAAATGAGATGTAGAAATAGAAGTGCTTTGATGGAAAGGTAAAGCTAACATTTGTGCAAGTTTACAACTACTATACTCAGAAATATCAATAGCAGACACTTTATCCAAATTTACCAGACTAAGTTAACATCTTTAAATGTTCACTAGACAAATGGCCTAACCTAGAATGCCAAAAATAAAAAAGAGACGAATTTGATCTAATTGAAAGGAAGACAGAGCCGTAGGGGAAGGAGACACAAGAATGTGCAAACTTTTCAACACATATAACTCACTAGTCTCGACTTTCCCTGGGGGAGGGTACTACAAAAGGAAGTTGATCATGGATTACCAATAAACCTAAAATTGATTCTTCTTGGGTCGGTGCTACACCCGATACCAATCTGCTTCTGGGACTCCTGATCCTAAACAATACAACTGAAGGAAAAAAACAAAACATCAAAATCGAAATTAGAAAATTAACTAATAGTTAGTAAGCTAATAGACAACTGAGGTACATAGAAGACATCAATGATAGACAAATAAGAAGAGGAGCAAAGGAGAAGTAAACCGACAGAAAAAACATGTATAGAAGAGCCATTTGTAATAGAGATGGTAATGGGGGAAGAGGGGGAAACACAACGACTTAGACAAGACAAATCTAGTGTTATATGATGAGAAAAACCAAAATCAAAGATTCAAGTAGTGGGTGAAATACCTGTGTAGTAAGAACCATGCAAACTTGAAGTACTCAGCAGAAGAATGAGGTTGGGACCCAAATGAAGGAAGCATAGACTAAAAATTGTTCAAAAAATGTAGCCCGGAAGCAAAAGAAACTCACAAGTATAATCGAAATATCAACTTTCTAGTCAAAGTATCATCTCAAAATCTCATCCAAATTCTCATGTCAAAATCTCATGCTAAAAAAAAACATATGAATGACCTAAGCACCAGATCTGGTGCTGGTCTTGACTAAAGATCAGTGAACAATGGTCAATAATTGTTAAGATAGGTCAGTAACCGTCGAAGAGAATGTTGAAGCTTGCAATTGTTGGAGAGACTGTACATAAGGCTAAAAGTAAAAAAACCGAAGTCCAGATGCAAGTAAAACCATAACCGAAGGTCAATCTCAAAATAACAATGGCAAATCCAACGCAGAAGAAGTGCAGCAAGGTCGCCGGTAATGGTTAAGGGTCCGACAAGGTCGCCGATGCTGTTCGAGGGTTAGGCAATAGTCAATCTCAAAATAATAATACAAGATCCAATGCAGAAGAAGTCCGCGGCGAGGTCGTCAGTGATGGCCAAAGGGTTTAACGAAGTCATCGATACTAATCAAGAGTCTAACAAAGCCATCGATACTGATCGAGGGTCTGACGAGGGTCTGTGTTTAGGTTTTTCACTAGGTTGAGTGTTGCAAAGAACCAAATCGCAAAGAGCCAAATCGCAGTAGAAGGGTCTGACGAGGTCGTCGGTGCTGATCTAGGGTTCCGACAAGGTCGTCGGTGATGGTTGAGGGCTTGACGAAGGTCTTCGAGTGAAGAGCTTTCCGAGTTGGGTTGCGATAATAGCCAGACTTCATGATCGATGATTGAAGAGCAACCTTTGGATCTTGTTATGGTGGTCGACAACTAGGGTTTGGAAATGTTGCTTCTGGTGTTCGATGATCTTAGAGAGGATAGTGGCTGAAGGTCGACGATTGTGTTGACGATGGCAAGAGCTGCAAACAATGGTTGCCTATGCTAGGGTTTGCAAACAAAACTATGATACCATGATACAAACCAAAGAAGAAAAAGAGAAGTACGAATTATTGAGGTAATCAAAAAGTATATGCATAATCATGAGTTACATGTTATAAATAGAACAAAACCTAAAACTCTAATTCGTCTTAATGATTAAACTACATATTTACTAAAAACCAAATAACAAAATAACCAAAAATACACTTTCACAGCATGCCAAGTGTTTTAATTGTCAAGGTTTTAGGCATCATGTTAGGGAGTGTCCTTCTCCAAAAATTAATATGTCTATCAAGTTGTTGAGCCCCATGATCCTAGCCATCAAATTGTTGAGTCCCTTGATCCAGTCTATCATGCTTCTAATGAAGAATTCCAAGATGGTACTACGGGCATTATTCGCCATCTCCTTGCTAGCAAGGGGGACAACAAACCAACCGAAGCTTTGCAGCATGGCCAAATTTTTACTGTAAAGGTGAGATGCAATGATTGTATTTGTTCTTTGATGATTGATATTCAGTTGCACCAATGCTGTGTATGAAGAAGCTGTGAAGAAATTGAGTTTGAAGGTTGAACCTCATCCCACGCCTTATTATGTGGCATGGATCAGCAACACTAAGCTCAAATGTGATAAGCAATGCCCCGTGACATTTACTATTGGCAAGCTCAAAGAGACGGTGGTATGTAATGTGCAACCTTATCATGTAGCAGGGCAGAGAACCTGTCGCTGTCTCGACTATGCTACCGAAGGCTCTGGGGAAGTTGGAAGGAATAGGAAAGCACTTACCTTTGCGTTAGCTTACTACTTAGATGCTTTCAGTAATTATCCGCTCCGCACTTGGCTATCCGGCGTTTACCATGAGCACGATAATTGGTACACTAAACATGCGTCCTTCCCAGTCCTCTCGTACTAGGAAAAGGTCCTATCAATGTTCTAACGCCCACATCGGGTATGGACCGAACTGTCTCACGATGTTTTGAACCTAGCTCACATACCGGGTTAATGGGCGAACAACCCAACCCTTGGATCATACTACGGCCCCAAGTGCTAAAGAGCCAATATCGAGGTGCTAAACCTTCCATCCCGCGTCTTATCATGTGGCATGGATCAACAATACTAAGCTCAAAGTTGATAAGCAGTGCCCCGTAACATTTACCATTGGCAAGCTCAAAGAGACGGTAGTATGTGATGTGTTACCTCTTAAGTTTTACCATATTCTCTTAAGTCGTACACGGATACAGAATCGTGATGTCGAGCATGTTGGGCATCCTAACATTTATTCCTTTATTGATGGCAAGATAACGTATACACCACTGACAAAGTACACTTATTCCTTCATTAAAGAAAAACTCTTTTTTGGTTCATTGTGTTCTTTCTTCTGCTGATATCCTTGGTTCTGCTCCTAACTCACCAAAGTTAAGTTCTTTTTAGCGGAAAAGAATTGGTGCTGTAGCTGTTAACTGGCTAGAGATTCGTTATCTAATTTGAAAGTCTTGAGTTAAGCCCAAGGGCCTAGCGTGAGTCAATAAGTGTTTTTGGTCCAATAAGTATCATTGATAGTTATTTAATTTATTAAGTTATTTATGAGTTATTTAAGTTATTATTTAGGATATTTTATTGATTCCTTTTATGTTATGGCTAGCCTATAAATAAGGTGGTTATCCACGTAATCATCAGTTTTGATCAATAATATTAAGTGTCTTTGAAAATTAGGGTTGTAGTATCTTGTGTGTTCCCTTTCTCCCCTTCTCCTTTTAGTATAGCATTCGCGCATCTACCAACTAAGCCCAAAATCTTAAGCTTAACTTACTTTGGTATCAGCTAGTGTTTTGTTATATTATAATTTTATTTTCCACCCACAACCGATGTGGAATAAGTTATTGAAGGAAATTTTATTGTAAAGGGGCGTTTGAATATATATAAATCCACGATTAACCATAACATTTGGTCAGGGATTGAAAATCGCATATGGACCACAGACTCATGGAATTTAGAAACTAGGCACCACCTGGTTGGATTCTTTTACCCCTTGAGATCTATCATGGTAGACACGTGAAAGCCAATTGAATTACATTTTAAATTGGGATAAGTTAATGCTACCAAAGCAAAAAAGTGAAAAGCTTCCAATCAAGAAGACCAGAAATATCATAAATATGTACGTGCATTTTTATGTTTGCAAGTGCGGGAGATTTGTCATAAAGCCAGAAGGACATAGTGAAGTATTCAATGGTCTAGTAAGTTTTTACCTTGCCAAGGATGCAGGATCCCAAGAGTAAGGAACAGCACGCTTGATTTCCTCATTCAATATTAAATTTGATTGTACTAATTTAACCTCAATTAGGGGGATCACATGTCCGATCATTGCGAGAGATTTTGTAACTGCTGCATCAAGTTGCCAGGAGCCAGTGAAATTGAACATGGCATTAAAGCTTCCAAGTGGAATACGTCCTGAAATACCTGACATCTCATTGAAGCGTTTTGCCATCTGAAATCTCATGTATTAAAGACATTATATTAAAAACAATGACTAGCCACTGGAGTGACTTTCTATTTCAGAGAAATAATAGTCCTTTCTTCAATCAGGAGAAAGTAAAGATGGAGAGATATTCTTCAAAGTACAAAAGATGGCCATGCTAACCAATCAACAATAAGAAAATATTGGTCGTATACATTAAATAACTGAAGAATGAGCTCAAGGGAATATCCAACAAATGAAAACAACACTAGAAGCCAGAATAAATCAAATTTTCATTTTAATTTTTAATGATCTGAGCTTCTCTGGGTCAATTTTATGAAGGATCACTTTTCCATAAGGACCGTATATTCTTGTTTATGGTAAGAATTCAGCAACATTCCACCTGGTTGCAGAGACATGGAGGAAAATAACCCTCAGGATCATACAGGATTCCAAGATTCTGGGATTCATTTTTAGTCCATTTTCTTATTGACAAACCAGAGCATGATTGTTTCTCAAGCTCTTTAACTATGGTGTCTATTTAACTCAAGATCAAGGCATTAATAGACTTGAGTGTTGGCTGTCAAAGCCAACTCTTCCAATGAGAGTGTAGTCAAGAACAAGGGGCAACAAACCTCCAAGGCGAGGAAATAGCCTATTGGCCATAGGAAACTCCTTGGAAATATCTAGTGGTCATATACCATCTAGCTTAACTTCATTGAACAGAGTGGGAAGTTCATGTAAAATATTACAATTAAGAAGACTAGTACATTCTCACTTATAGAACACTTGCAATGCATCTCCAGTTAATTGTACCATTAAAGGTAAATGATTAAATAATATCCATTAACAAAATATAGGAACAATATGTGCGACTAGATAAAAATATAACGGTATTACTCCATGTAACAACATGTTAGCCCTGTCAGGACTTTAGCCTTGGGATTCAGAGTCTAGCTCAAGCTTCAAGAAACAGGGGTGTGAGTAGGGGGTAGATATCGGAAAATATTTTCAGCAAGTCAAAATGGATATAACTTGAATGGATCATAAAAAATTCATGATGACATGAAAGTAACAATTTAGAGAATCAAGAAAACTGGACCAAGAAAAATGCTCATTTGAAACACTTGTAATGCCTAGAGAAAGAAATAAGGGGAGACCCTGGAAAAAATGGATGTAACGACATTGGAGCCAATGACAACCGAAATCAGAAGAGGGAGGGTGTACAACCAACCAAACATCCTCATGATACTTATTTTGCAATTTACACGATTATCCAACTAATTAGGAAAATAGAATGTACACAGTGCTTAAAACTTTCCAATGACATGATCAATTTGCATAGTTTTGCAAGGACTGCCCTAATGACTTTTTCCTATTCTGATATCCCATACCATTTGTTCATGATCTTATTCTAAGCTTCCAAATTGGACAAGCACAATCAATCCATCCACTTAGGAAAGCAGGTCCAAGAAGAGGTCCTAAAAGACTAAACTATTGTTTCTTTTCTCACCTCCACCCAGACCATATCTTGCACCACCTCAGTTCCAATTACAGCATATACCAAGGTTCTAAAAGGGGATAGTAGGTTAGGATGTTAGGACATAAGAACAGCTGATAATATTTGGGCAATTGTGCCTCTTGAAGAAATGTCAGTCTTTGCTGAGTGTGATTAATGCTCTCACACTTTCGAAACAACAACTCCATGGTAATATGACAGCTTATAAAGGGCGTTTGTTTGAGCTTATGTTTTCATCTTTTAACTTATAGCTCAGCAAAAAGTTAACAAAATCCAAATCAGGTGTGCTTATAACATTTTTCTTGTAGCTTTTGATTCTAAATTAACAAAAACAAATTCTAGTACGTGAAGTTATAAGTTCACAACTTTAACAAACTTTTAAGTCATAATCACAATTTTCAGCTATAATCTATATATTGATAATTTTCATTACAAACTTTTGGCCACATTGAGATGATCACCCGAGAGCTCATCAACTGGATACAAATCCAAATCAAAACCCACTACAAATATCAGGATCAAAAAAACCAAATCTCACTCTTTAGTCCCTAATACCTGAATCCGGAAAATTAATATATATATATATATATATACACACACACACACACATATATGACGTTTCAATTCAAAAGATCGGCAACAACATTCTCTTAATTTTTTAGGCATATCCAAAAAATTCCAATTCGAGAAAGAAAAATACCCAGCAAAAATAAAAAATCACAAATCCCAGTAAACTACGAAACTGAAGAACTAAAACATACCCAGATAATTATTCGAGCACCAGAACACAATCGAACCAACCAGGGGGGAAAAACCCCAAAAAAGGAATAAGACTCCGCAAGAATCGAAGAACTAAAACACCAGTCTAATGATTTGAGCACCAGGCCAAGAAAACAAGAACCCATTAACCAAACAGATCAGAAACTCACTCACTCACTCACCTCGTGGAAGCTACAGACAGGGATGGCCTCAGTCGTCCTCTTCCCAGTAGAGTACCCAATATCAACCGAGACATTCGGAACCACAAGGCCCTCAGAAACCGCAAGTTTCCTGGTGTGTTCTTCATCAATTTGAACCAAACGAGACCCAGGAGCTCCTTTGCAATAGAGAAGTCTTATGTCGGATGTGACATCGAATCCTCGACCCAGCGCTTGGATTGAGTTGCAGAGAGTGGTGATTAGAGCGTCTGAGATTGAGAAGTTTCCTGTTGATGGGTCTTCCATGGAAGAATCTTTCATTGGCAGGAGGGAGAAGAGGGACGGAATTGGTTGGATGTGAGGTATATTGGGAGGGCAGAAGACATCATAACACAAAAGGTCAGGTTTTTGTTGGAGTTGTTTGATTTGAATTTTTGGGGTTGGTGTTGGGTAGAGAGGTTGGACTTTGGACTTTGGATTTTGGACTTTGGATTTGGTTGGTTGTTACGTCGAAGGCTGGCTTTTTGACTGTTACTAATGGCGATGAACGCGTTGGCTTCTTGTGGATGATTCTCAGTTGACTGGTCTTCTTTGGATCCCTAAAACTAAGAAAAATACTTTGCACCTGTGAAAA
>JAULJZ010000011.1:4903721-4916389 GCA_032270985.1 Heliamphora pulchella | reverse complement strand
GGTTTAATGTTCTTTTTTTGTGAAAGATATTTCTCCTTATTTTGTGAGGACTCTTTGCCGTTTTTAGAGTTTTTTTTTTTTGCTACTTACTCTTTTGTTCGATCTATTATTAGTCATAAATATATTTAGGCCTAGTATCTCTTTCTCGATAAAAAAAACAAAACAAAAAAAAAACTTAAGATGTGGTTGAGGTTTTAAAGGAAGAGTGTTCACTCCAATTACCAATCCATTCCTTCAAGATAGGTCAATGGTGGGTGGCTTAACGCTACATGTGAAGTGTCTATATATATATAAAGATGGATAGATAGATATACCCAGCAAACATCACATTGAGTAAAACAGTAGCTCCAACAGCAAGCCCAGCAAGTTCTCCAATCTGCAATATTTGTCAAACAAAGACAAACAAATGGTCAATTGATGATGTATGAGGATCCAAATCATTGAACCAATCAAGATATTATTAATAAACAATGCTTTGAAAAGGTTTCTTGTATAACTTTCTAATCTCTAATTGATTTGAACATCTTGGCATGTGTTAATCAGATTGATTAACATATAATTATATAAAATCTTAGGTCAAGGGTTGGCATCCAAACCGGCAAACCCCTTTCTTTGCCTTCCCATTATCCTTTCCCAACATTTCCCCCTTTTTTGGGAGCAAATTTGAATGAATAAAGAAGAGACAAGGGATGGGATAAACTAAAAACATGTGCGGCTCATGATTTAGATTTGGTCAACTCGCTGAGTAGCATGTGACATTGCTTATGCCATATTATTATCCACTCGTGTAACAGAAAATGCCTCGGGTGACCAATGACGGCTTACCTTGTTGGCTAGATGTAAAAGAAAAAGTAACCTATATAGTGTACGTAGTGAATTTTTTCATTTGCCGGGAGCACTGGAAGTGCCTAATAATTTTCCGCTTTGAATTAGTTTTTTAACGTTTATTTCACTGGATTAAACAAGTGGGGTCCACAAATTTCGAATTGTTTATACTATGTTAATTTAAGTAATGCTACTCTTGGTATTATTTAGTATTAGAATTATTAGAATTATCTTCACTGCTTATTCATCAATTGACAAAAATAACTCTGCTCTTCTTATTTCATTATTAGTGTCAATCTAATTAAATATAAATAAAAAATTCCACAATACTATCTATTCTCTTACAATAATAATAATAATAATTGTAAATCTCACAGAAATATTTATTTCTCATATTTCATCCAATCTCAAACCTAATAAAAAAGTGTAAGGATTAGAACTAACAGCTCGGTTATCGGTAGCGACGCCGGAGATAACAAACATGAGGTAGAATGTGATGATGAATTCTAACACAAAAGATTGCATGTCCGGTCCTGCCGGAACTGTTCCGGCAAACTGACGCTGCTTCCCGTTAAAAATCAACCGGAGAGTTCCGCTTGCTAGGGTTGATCCAATGACTTGTGCTGATATATAAGCTGGTACCTACCTCCAAATATAAGTAGAGTTAGTTAAATAGTTTTCAAGAAACATTTAGCAATTAACCACCTAAAATTGTTGAAAAATTAATTGGTGATGAAGCAATGTTTGTGATTGCGTGTGATAAATGTCTTTCTTAGAACAATTTCTTGAAACTTGAATCAATTTGAACACCTTTTCCACACAACTGAGGCCTTGAACTTAGAGAAAGAGAATGAGGAAGATGAAGAAGAAGAAGCTCATTCAAGTTTTGGCATTCTAATTAGATAAACTAAGAATAAAGAAAATGTATTATATTAAAACTAACATTTCACCAAACAGTATAAGCTTAAAAAGAACACCAAATTGTTAGCTCAAATAAAAGAGAGTTGGCTATGAGTAACTACTAGGGATGTTGACGCTTCGATTTGACTCATTTCTAAGTTAGACCAATAATTGCATCAATTCATGCGTGTTTATATTTTTTGAGATTTGTGCGATAATGTGATTTTTAAATTTGAACCAAATCTTGAAACTAATAGGATCGAACTAATCCGTATCGTTGTCAAATGGTTCAGTTCTAGTTTGGAATAGCGATTGACAACAATTTGAAACAAAATTTGACACAATATGTATAGGCATTCGCAGAGCCATGGGGGCCAATGCCCCCACTGGATTTTTGCAAAAATTTATTTATATTTTCAAAAATTTCAAAAATTTCCAATTCTCCTCCCTTAAATTTGAAGTTTGTTTTCTTAAATTATAAAATTCCTCCTTTTTTGTTTTTTGTTATCTATTATTGGTAAATACTAATTTATGTTGTGAATTGTTTTAGATTGATATTAATTTGATGAGTATAAATTGTCTTAGATTCTTCTAATTTCGTTAACTAATTTTTTGATTGTTTATTTTTTTCTATAATTTATGTGAATCTTGATTGTGATTATATAATTTTCTGTAAAACGTTTGTAAAATATTTATCAGAATCTATAATTTTGATGATTGTAATTGTATAGTTTAATCATATGCCTTATCATTAAATTTTAACTTACGGAGAAATTTTTTAAGAGAACTTTTTGAGTAAGACTTTAATTTAATTATTTTTTATTATTAAATAAAATATTTAATTATTAATTTGGGAAGCCCCCTGACCAAAAATTATATATATATATATATATATATAATTGAAAAAGACTTTTGAATGATTATCAAAATAATAGATTTTGTAAACAATTAAACTAAAATAGTCGTGATCAGAGAATAGAATAATTCCTTAAAAGAAACTACAAAAACTAGATTTTCTAAAATAAAATTTAAAACTCAAACAAATACAATAGGCATTAACATAATAATATAACAATTTGTTATTATCGGGATATAAATTCAAAAGAAGGAAAAGGAACAAAGAATTATTTATATGGCTCTTTAATTTTAAAATCGAGACCAGATTAATCTATTAAAAAATTGGACTAAAGTAACCGGTTCAGACAAAGTGAACCGGTTGGTCCGAAGTGAACCGGTTCAGCAACTCACTCAATTTTTTTGGACAAGTCTATAGTACCGGTGGGCCACCTCCTCATTTATCCTCCACTAATGTTCCGTCAAATCGAAAAAAAGTGAGAGATTAAAATTTTTGGGTCTCTTGTTCTTTTGGACGGAGATGACGGATCATAAATGAAAAGAATTATCATTAAAAAGTTAAATTTTTAAATAAAAAATTCAACTTTTATATTATAGTATTTGATATTTTAAAAAGGTTTATTGTTAGGATTTTTAGTTCATGTTAGATTTGTTAATTTCTAATCAATTTAAATTCTTATGTTGTTAGGAATTGAGTTGTCTTCAATATCTTGGTATTTGTGTCATTGTAAAACTCCTAGTTCAATCAAGAGTTGTGGTGGAGTTGAGAGTCTTATTTTCAATAAAAATCTTGTATTAGAAGGTTAATCATATTAGAAGGCTGAAATACAACACTTGAAACTCGAAGTACAAGTATTTAAAGTAAGTTCAAGCAAGTGCAATTTGGGCAAAACATTATCTACCACCTAACTGCTTGAGGGTGACTAAATGGCTTGGGTGAACTCTTGGTTGTTTGAGTTTCTTTTAAACTCGTTCTGCTAGATGTTTATATCTATAAATTTGGGCTAATGCTTAGCTCGAAATTATAGTCGAGAGTACAAAAATTCTAAGCTTCTATAATATCTTGTAATTCTAATATTCTCAAGTGATATTCGAGTTCGTCATTCAAGATTATTCAACGTCTTAGGGGGATTCCTAAAATTACATTCGGTGGATTCCTACGGTTGCCATTAGTAGATTTTGTCGGCGTAAAGTATTTAGGATTCGATACTTTAAAGATGCACTGAGGATTTAGTGTGGTGACGATCAAGTACGAAAAACGGTGTACGTAGATTCGGCAAGCGAGACATAAGGTCTCTGAGTTGAGGTTTTGACTGGAGTTTGTAAATGATCTTGTAACTGTTTATTGGTATAGTATTTGATTTACCTGCATTTAGATTAATCTGGTGATTTTTACCCAAGTTGAAGTTTTTCATGTAAAAAATTGCATGCCTCGTATTATTTGTGTGATTGTTTGTTTTTTATATTGCTTGCGATTGTCCAATCTAAAGTAATTCAACGACTGACGTTATTTTCATTATGCTTTACATAAAATAATTCAAATATTGATATTATATATATTTTTTTATTTATTACCCTTTTTATTTCTTCTAAAAAAATATTATGTACATTCCAAACACAAGATTTTTTTTATAGTAAAATGATTATAATTTTCCTCAATTAAAGTAACTTTACTTCTAACAATAAAAAAATATACCAATATCCTAGACAATAAGTAAAAAACTAATAGCTTATTAAATATTTTAACAAAAAACAAAAAAAAAGGCTATCCAAAATAAATTAATTATCTTAAACCCTAACTTTTTTTTCCTTTATCCTTTTTTTTAAAAAAAAACTATTTGTTTAAAAAAAAAAAAAAACTAAGCTTTTTAGTTATCACAATTTGGGGCTGAATCAAACAATATAAAGTGTTTGGTGTAGTTGAACATTTGAACTTATAAATTATTGTTAAAAATATGTAAGTATAAGTTTAAACAAAAAACTATAAGTATATGTTAAAATTATAAATTTATAGTTTCAAGTAATACAATTTGTGTTTGTTAATTTAAAATTAAAAGTGATAAACAAAAAATTATAATCAAATTAATTTAAATATTCTTAATTTTTTAACGATTTTTTTTTTTTGATCAAATGAACTAGCACGCTATGAAGTGTTTGTCTTTGTTTACTTTTTCGTTTTTGTCTTTGTTATGAAGTGTTTACTTTTTCATTTAAGTTAAAAACGTAAAAGTAAACAAAGACAAACACTTCATAACGTGCTAGTTCCGTAGTTTAATAATAACTTTGGAGCTTAGTTAATTTACCAGTTTTCAACGAGAAGAAAAAGGAAGAAGCTAAAGTATATGGGTAAGGAAAATGCTAAGGCTGAGGGTAGATAAGGATTATATAATGTATAAATATTTGTGTAAAATATATTAGTATTTATAAAAATACTAATATAAAAATATATTAGTATTTTTATAAAAATGTATTAGTATTAATTTTTATTTTTAAAAATATATTAATATTAAAATTTACATTTTATTAATTTATTAACTATCGTCTACTGAACAATGATCAGCACGACCAACAGCTTAAATAAATTACCTGTTTCCATGGAAACCTCTTGCAAGTGGCAAAAGCAATGGTGACGGCAGGGTTAAAATGGGCACCGGAAATGTGGCCAACCGAGTAAACCATCACCATTACCGCTAGCCCCCACACGATGGATATCCCAGGCAGCGTCACCACCTTGTCGTTGTCCAAGTTCACCACCACCGCCGCACATCCCGCGAATATCAGAAAGTATGTTCCTAACACCTCCGCTATCACCTATATTCATTGTTAAAAAACGTTATGTACTTATAAAAGTCATCAATTTTTTTTAATCTAAAATTAAAAAAATAATTTAAATTTAATTGTATTGTGCAAGCTATAATTACAAATGAATTTAAATTATTAATTTTTGAGTTCTAAATAATTCTTTTAATATTTTTTTAAAATTTATAGCATTGCCGGTCAACATTTATGTCATTTTCACCCATTAATTTAGATTTACTTTCCCTAGCCATGCCCACATGCAAGGATAGACCTAGAAGGGAATAAAAGGGAGCGATCGCCATAATAGAATTTTGGAACATACAAATCCCCAAAACTAAGAACTGATTTAGACTGTAGATTCTTACGTATACTTCAATCCACACAAAGTAAAAATAGAGAAACGAGAACATTTATAAGAATTAAAATCATGTATATGGTTCAGCTGACTGTCTACGTCTACGTGAGAGAATAAACAATCTATTGTATGTAAATAAGAATTATAGGATTCGCTCGCTCACACACAATCTCTTTACACTCTTTCTAATCTCCTAATCTGAGTCGTTCAAGTGTATTAAACGGCTCTCATTCGTTATTTCACACTCTCTGACTTTCAACTGAACTTCTATGCGAGTTCTCACACTGTCTTAGGTTTTTTAGTTTGTAACTCACTTTATATTATATAAGATATAAGTTAGATCAAACATTATAACAACTACAATCCTTGCCAGTGGCAACTCTAGAAATATTTATTAATAGGGTTATTTAAAAATTTAAATTTTATTTATTCCACAAGATAATAATTTTTGCACTAATTAATAATTAATTATCTATTATCAGTATACTACAAATTAAATTACACGTATCAATTAATAAGTAAAATACACTTTTAATATAATTTTTTTGTTATTTTAGCAAAAAAAATTATAATTATATGAACTTTTTACAATTGTATATATTCGATAACATTTTATATTTTAAAATTAGTACATAATATTTTATTTTTTAATAATATCAAAAATATCATTTTCAATATATGCAACCAAACAATTATTGAATCAAACCACATAAAAAACTAACTTGCTAATTGGTATTGAACTCTATAAAACGGTTGTTAAATTCTTGAAGTTGCATATTTATAATTGTAAAACATAGTTCAATATGGTAGTGATACAATTAAATTTGTAATTTATAAAACTTTGTGTTATAACTTTTCAAGAACTACGAATGTATTATTTATGTTCTGAATAAAAATATTAAAAAAAATAATATAGTATAACGCGTTAAAAATAATTGCAGTGCTTTATATTAATATGGGTTTAACTATATTTTTTAACTGGGGTCAATTATATACCAACTTAAAATTATTATAATAATAATTTTTAAAAAAAAATTATTTAATGGGATCAATTGACCTCATGACCCTATGCATGGCATCGCCCTTGACCCTAACTGCCCCCAAAAAAGGAAGTCCCGCATTGATCGTTTGATCAATCTTTTATAAGTCTTAATTTCTTTGCAGTCTGCATAGTTTTTAGTGACTGTTTTTCACCACTTTCAACATTTCAGACTGTTTGGACTTCTTACTGAATAAGACTGTCAAAAATTCAAAACACAAAACCCAACGTATAGTGTATTAACTTTTGGATATCTCTAAATATGTATAAATTTGCCACCCCTAATTTCTTTTTTAAATAGTAGTTACTCGCCCTTTAAATTAATATATTTACAAGTTTATTAAATTCTGTCATACATAGGTTATTTTTCCCCTTAAAGAATATACTATGCATAGTTAATCATAATTCAATTAAGTTAATCTAAAGTTAGGGTCTCATTTGGCAACTTGGCTTTAAGTCAAATTTTTTACTTAAAATCACTTTAAAACAAAGTCTTTTGATTTGTTGTCTTTTAGGTTTAAGTCACTCCAAGGATTCACTAATAAACTTTTTACTTATTTGGCTTAAAATGACATTAAGAAAAAAAATTTGACTTAAAATTGGTATTTTTACTACTTATTTTGAATAAAATTAAACATGCTTATTTATATGTTTTAATGCTATATTTCTCTTTTTATGTCGATAAAAATTATTGTTATAGTTTATAATTTTTTTTAAAAAAAATTATTAGTGCATAGGTTCGCCACTCCTAAATTCAAATTCATGATCCGTCTCTGCCCACGTGGGCAAGTTAGGAAGTAATTATTTTGTATTTTGGGAACATTATGTGTTATTGTTTACGTGGTGTTCTCATTCAATTATGTAATAAAAAATACTGTGCATGAAACATTGTGAATCCTTTTTGTTATATAACAGACAAGAATCACACTTAGCATGTATCGCACATTCTTATTTGGTGGAAGTAATCACACAAATAATACCACTCGAGTAGACAATAGCACACGAGTACTTGAGAGTACCTAATAACTTTTCAGCAAAGAGAATAGAATTATATATGTGGGTTTATCTTTAATTTTGGAGTAATTATTTAATAGTTTTAAAATATTAAGTAGGAAATATTAAGCAGTGCTCTCATTTATTGATGTAATAAAAAAATATTTTAATTAAAAATTCATCTTTATTAGAGACATGCGATATAAAAAATGACCTACCTGTGAAAAATATTACATGATAATTTTCAATTTTGCCTAAATGTAGGTACTATCATAATTGCGTGAACAATTATTAAATAAGTTAAATTTATATCTTATTTATTCAATAAAAATAAATCAATATTATACTAAAAAAACTATTAATTCTTTTACATTCTTAAATGAGAGCTATCTCCAAAATTATTTCATACCCCATAGAAAAATTATTAAATAAGTTATTTTTATATCTTATTTATTCAATAAAAATAAATCAATATTATACTATAAAAAAACTATTAATTCTTTTACATTCTTAAATGAGAGCTATCTCGAAAATTATTTTATACCCCATAGGTATTGCTTTAAATAAATTTGAGTTATATATTTGTGTGAAAGTTACATAAAAACTGATAAAATTCTTTGTTTAAGTTATACATTTATGTGGGATCCACATCAAAAATAATGAAATCCAAAAAAATACGTGAGCACATATTTATTTGGATAATGCCTCGTGAGCATAAAATAATTGCCACTCGTAAACAATGCTAAATAATGGCCTCATTTGAGCAAATTACTTATTTATTTATTTGGCTTATTTAGTCTCTGAATAAATAAATTCGTTTGGACAAAAAAATAAGTAATACCGGACACTCTAAACTTACTTATTTTCCATCTGTAGGCAAAACTCTTATCATTTGCGAAAAGACCAAATTGTCTCAATAGTAATTAATCTTATTTACAAACTCTTATCATTTGTGAAAAGACCAAATTGTCTCAATAGTAATTAATTCTATTTACATCAAGTAATGTGGATATTAACATAATTTTATAAATATAAACAAATAAGACAATAAATAAGTGGTTTTTTTCCAAACAAATGCATCTCACATTTAA
The DNA here is from genome assembly GCA_032270985.1 of Heliamphora pulchella. Classification (NCBI taxonomy): domain Eukaryota; kingdom Viridiplantae; phylum Streptophyta; class Magnoliopsida; order Ericales; family Sarraceniaceae; genus Heliamphora; species Heliamphora pulchella. The sequence continues at coordinate 4,907,532 of JAULJZ010000011.1, read as the reverse complement.
ATAATTTAAAAATCTATTATTTCAAATATATTTATTTATTTATATTTGTTCTTATTTCATAATAAATAAATAACCAATTTGTCCGAACAGGGCCAATATTTTCGGAAACGCCCAATAATTAGTCCTTGAATTTTGAAGACGGAGATTTTTTTAAAAATTTATTTCCCGATCGGCGAAGATTCTTAGAGTTCACACGGTTTCGACTTTCGAGAAAAAAGAGGGAACTAAAATAATCTCGAGCGAGGAAAATTTTGGTTGATTATATATTTATCTTCTCTTGTTTGGATCAAGGAAATGAAACTATTTCTACGTCTTCCGTGTTTGGATATTGATCGAGAAACTGAGAATTTCTTAGTTGCGTTGTTGTGATCTCCGGAATTGAAACAACGGAACTTGAAATCGAATTCTCATTGGGTTTTTTCTCTCTGGGTTTCTTGGCAACCAAACAGTAAAAATTCTAGTGATTTGGCCAGAAAGATTCGATCGCACAACGTTATTATCACTTGGAAAATGAGACAAAAAATTGGAAATAGAGGACAGGAGGGAGGATCACCTTTTGAATGAAAGGCACAGTGACGAAACAGCTTGAATCTTTATTGGTTTGGGGCAAAGAGTTGTGATTCTCATTCACATCGCCATCTTTTATATTCATAGCCACTCCGTGGTTACCGTTCGCCACTCCTGAAATCTCCGCCATTGAAACCAAAATTCAAGAACCAGGGAGAGAGAGAGAGAGAGAGAGAGAGGGTGGTTCTAAGTTCTAACCATGGAGTGAACAAGAAACCAACAAAACATCTCCAATTTATAACAAAAAAAAATAAACCCAGAAATCAGAGAGAGAGAGAGAGAGAGAGAGAGAGAGAGAGAGAGAGATTGGACTTGCTGTGAAAGAGATGAAGCCATTTTGACCACAAGCCCTCTACTTTTTTCTTCTTCAATTTATTACTTTTTTTTTGTTTATTAAAAAATATGAATTTCTTTGAAAAAAAGAATTTTTTTCGTGAGGAATATTACCCGTTTTCAGTTAAAGTTGTGACAAAAATTATTGAAGGAAATTTTATTATCTATTACTGTTTATATGGGGAGTTTTATTGAAGTTCTGTTACAATTTTTTAAAAAATTATCTTTTTACATGTTTTATTCTCAATTAGTTAAAAAAAATTATAAATTTATTATATAATAATTACTTTTATTTTTTAAAATTTAAAAAAAAATATAAGAGTGAGAAAAGAGATTTATTCGAATTACACACACATCGTGTATGCTCAAGTTGTTAGTTTTTTTTTTTTTTTAAGGGTGAATTTTGGGTTTAGATGACAACAAAACTCATCGAATATAATTGCATAATCTATAGTATTTATACTATTTTATAAAGAGATAACATTCACTTAGTGTTCCTCAAAATTAAAATTATTTAAATTTTTAGTTGTCTAAAATGTCCTTAAAAAAACAACCACTCTCTCTCTTTCTTAAAAATTTAGCATGTAACTATTTATTTTCTCTGCTAAAAAAAAGTAAGTGTTCATTTTCTTTCAATCTGTAAACATATTTGCACGAATTTATATTATTTTTAATTTTTTTGTGTTGCACACGCATCGCATGTGTTCAGGGGTTAGTCTAACTAATTCGGCAATGTCATTGTATAAAAAAATATTAAACATATATATTTTATCTTATATCAGGTGTAAATTTAATATATTTTTTTAATCTATATCCACTACATGATTTGGAGTATGTATATATTCTATTATTTTTTATACCATTTTTAGTTTTGTATCATGTGTTCATACAATGTTTAGTCTATTAAAGTTTATGTGATTGTATTTTATTTTATTGTCATGTCATTCATCATATAAAATATATAAATATAAACAAAATATAATAAAATAACTCCAAAAACCGTTTAAAAGAACATATGTAAGTCAATTTTACGAAGTATATAATACAATACTCTTATTAGAACCCTAAACACGCCTTAAAACTGTATTAAGGCTAGGTAACTATCTCAAAAATTAAATTTTTTTATTCTTTTGCTTTTTTAGTTAAAAAACTTATTTGAATTAAAAATAGGTCTAAATTAGTTTTCATACTTATTTTTTAGAGATTAGTTAATTGAGTAAAAAGTTAAATATTTTTATTCAAATTAGACAACATTAAAATTCGTTAGAGTTAATTATAATTGATTATGACCCGATTTGAGATAATTGTTTATTTATTTATTTATGTTTGTGTTAATCTTTTTATTATTTAATCAAATTATTATATATTTTAACTTTTGTTATCGAAATGGAAGAATAATTTTTTTAATTAAAATATAAAAAATAAAAATATACAAATATTTTCAGATTTGGCCTAAATAAGGCTGTAATTGGCTTACTAGTAAATACATTATCAATTAAGTAAAGATTATTATCTTGTTGTTTAACTTTTAAGCCATGTTTGGTAACGTTTATGTTTTTTATTTTTTATTTTTATTTTAAAATTTTTTATAAATTGTGAACAAAAATATGTTTGATAATTATTTTTGTTTCCAAAAAACTATAAACAGTTTTTAAAATTTACTAAATTTTTGTAAAAAAATGCGTTTTCATTTATTTTGTAAACAAATTTTCAATTTATTTTTCTTCTTCTATTAGCTCTGTTCACAACTTCTGGCCACCAACTTCGACCATCGTCTCTGACTATCACATCCGGCCGCCTCCTCCAGCCACCACCACCGACCACTGCTTCTGACCATTATCATTGATCGGCACATTCGGCCATTGTCTTTGATCACCACCTTCAACTACTACTTTCGACCACAATCGTTACCTTTTAATATCATTCTCAATTAACACATTCGGTCATCACCTTTAACCACCACCATCCGATCATCATCTCCGAACACCACTTTTCGCTCACCATCTCCGACTACTCACTCCGACCGTCACATTTGGTCATGCCCTCTGACGATCATATACTGCCACCGCCTCTGACCACCATTACTACCTCTTACTATCATAACCGACTGGCACTTCCGGTTACTACCTCCAACTACTACTTTCAAAGATATACGTGCCAATTATGTTTTTGTTTTTTTTTTTGGTTTTTTTTTATAAAAATAAATAAAAATATATATATTTTTTTTGTAAACAAAAAAAGAAAACCGTAAACGTTATCAAACGGGGCTGAACTTTTTAGCATTTTTATTTTTATTTTTAACCACACGAAATATTTTTGACTTTTTTGATTTTTGGTTAAAAAAGCATAGAAGTTCGGTAGTTGATAAGGCCTAAGTGGTTTTTTTTGTCTTAACTATTTTTTTATTTGTTAACATTTTTTTTACTTTTTATTAATAATTCTTCGTAATTAGATTAATTTTTAAAAAATATATATTTGTTTAGAGTAATACTAAAAAATTAGTAAAATAAAAAAAATAATATAAAAAGTTAGACAAAAACGGTGACTTATAATTTCTTTGTTAATAATATAAGAATTTTAAATTACCCCAAAAAAAAATATAAGAATTTAAAACTCGCTAGGGTAGCTCAGCGATTTAAGATTATCATTAGAACTAGCTGTAAGCTCAAACGTCTTGTGTTCAACTTTCGCTGAAAACAATCTAACTTAATCGATATATGTGATTTGCAAGTGATTGTAGGCATAGAGGTATTCGCTTTAGGAGTAGGTCAAAAAGGCTCTGTCTTGAGATGGTTCCTTCGTCATATATAAGGCTTTGCCTTGAAATGGTTTATTCGTCATATATATATATATAAGAATTTTTAGATAAAAATTTATATTTAGTTTAAAGTAGATTGTTTGATAATTTAAT
>JAULJZ010000011.1:4838346-4903621 GCA_032270985.1 Heliamphora pulchella | reverse complement strand
ATCTTATATGGGTCTATATTCCCGGTGAGTTGGATAGCGGTATTATTTATATGAAAAATATTAATTATTAACGGAATTCATGTTCCGAAAGATCGGGATTGACGATACCTCCTTAAGGATGCTTATAAGTTTTGACTGGGCCAAACCCTATAGGTGGATTTGATTATTCGGCTGTCAAATAAGTTAAGCGGAATGATTTAAGGAATATCAAGATGCCGATTAAATTTAATTGTCAGCAATTAAATTTAATTAGCGGGTATCGGGAATCTTAACGTGGTGAGAAATGGTAGGAATTTAATAACAGCAGCGCAATGCAAGAAGATATTGAGATTATGAGTCAGAGTGCAATTATAGTTTTTTAGTGGTGTGAACTGTAATTCAGTAATTTATAAAAATTGCATAAACTGCTGCGTCTTTCCATAATTACAGAAAATGCGTGTAGGTATCTGTGTTCCACTGGAAGTTTTACTCATAATTACTCCCCAGATCCCTGCTATAGCCTTATATATACGCAGGTAGGCTGAACCAGTTTGAGATTGATAGAATTAATAGTTCAGATATCTCATATATTATATGATATTATTTTTGTCTTTCAAAGACTTAAATATATCGGGGTTCTGCCGGTATGAGTTTTTGGAGGATTGTAGCCCACACTACGTTTGAGGATCGCGTAAGGGAATACGGTAGAAGATTTGACTGGAACTTCAACTCGGAATCAAACTGTAGTTGAAGATTAGATCGACAAGAGGTATTCATCTAAATTAACTTTGGTTGTACGAGTTTTATAACGTCAAAATTTTTATTTGGAGCCCGTTTCGGCGTTTGCCCGTCCAGTTAATTTTTACTGATTAATCGTTTTCAAAAACAATGATCTTGGCGGTTATTGCTCCAACAGATCTAGTCGACTGAACTCACCTAGAAAGTGTTTTCGAACTACGATTTTTGCATAATTTTGCTTCCAAACCTCAAATCAAACCTCAAAACACCTGTCAAATACCGTCAAACATCAACACAGTCAAGCCTCACGCTAAAACCTCAAAACACACTTCCGTCCACCGAAAATCCCAAAAAATAGTTTTAACCCAAAACTGGATCTAGAACATAAAATAACATTTCATGCGTTTTTAAGCGGTGAAACAGCATAAGATTACATATAGCACCCTTATACGGCAGTAGAAGCTGACATCCAACCTCGTTGGGTCAAAAACCTGACGCCTCGATCTACGTGCAAATTCGAGGTTCGTCAAAATCAAATTTCGTCAGGATGGATGCGTAGACCACGATGCCAAAAGCAATGATTGGCTGTTGGTCCATCAAAAACCAAGCCCCGGGCCCCTGAGAAGTTAGAGAGAAGACAGAGAGAAAATGGAGGATACTTAAAAATTAAATTTTAAAAATGTCTTTTAAAAATATCTAACTCTAGATATTATAGATCTCCAAAACATCTTTTTGTTTTAAATTTTCAAAATTCGCACCAAAACACCCCACGGCCCCCAAGACCAACCCCGCATGCTTAATTAAGCCAAAACATGCATCAAAATTCTTATGGGCATATCAAAGCGAAAATGCTAAAAAGGCGTCAAAACACACAACATGCATATATATATATATGAAAAATCAAACGGTACAGGGTCTCACAGAACAATTAGTTCGGTTTACAAGTGGTGTGTGAAAACTCACTCAACAAAATTATTTTACTATTAAAAAAGAAATTTTATCGATTGTTTTATGCATTACAAAATTTGAAAGCGATCTTTTAAATCAAAAGTTTTTGTTAAAAATTTATTGTAAAGCAGCAAAAGAAGTTTTACAAAAAGATGTTCAAAATATTTCTTCAAAACAAATATTTGCCCGAGGGCAAGCTATTTTAAGTATTTTTTATTTTGATATTGAATATATTAAAGGAACTAACAATTCTTTACCAGATTTCTTAACCAGAGAATTCTTGCAGGGCAATGTCCAATCCACGTAAACGTCAAGGTACTGAATCATCCTCCAAAAGTACTCATCCAAAGGTAGTAATGAGTCCAAACCCAACACGCACACAATCGACTAAGAGCAAAGCCACTCTTAATCTGGTCTCAAAAGCACAACCCCATAAATATCTTTCTCATGAAACCCGCATCCCAATTATTTCTCTGGAAGATGAGGACTTTAAAGTTTTACAAAGTGTACCAGAGAGTCAAACCTCAAACATTTTAGCCAAACTTATCGGCAATTATTTACCACCAAAATGGTGTTATCCACCAACTGCAAATTCTCCATCCCGTCTGTTTTATGAAACCCTTCCTCTTGAAACCGGCTCCATTAAAATCCAACACAATTCGAATAATGATAAGGAAATTATCAATTATTCTAAATGTGTTATCCAAAAAATTATTTCCAAACAAGAATGGGGCTTGGGAAAAAACTTTTCAAAACAATTTAAAAATAATACCATCCGCCCTACCACATACAAAACCCCTTTCATTTTCAATTACAGCCTTGTATTTGCAGTTTTCCATCAAGATTGTAAGTTGCAATTTCTAATTTGTATTTCAAGTTTAAAAATTAATAAAAAAATTTATTCGTTTCTTTTACCTACTCTTTTCATTTGCATTTATTATTTGTGTGACTAACGGATAACTCGATCTAAGTTAGCTTGTGGGCCTGAATTGGTATTAGAGCCATCGGTTAGAATTATGCAGGTATAACTCGTTGTGATAGTGACTAATTGGAACGGCATGACTATGGAGCAAGGGTTGTAAGTGTCACACCCCAAAATCCGAGATCAAGTGAAAATCCACCAAACATCCGTTTTATATGAAAATATAGGTTTTTATACATTAAAATCTGCCTGTTGAAATCAATAGAATACCCAACAAAGTGTATCTCTCATATATAAATGACATACAGTTCCAACATGCATATAGTATATCGCCTTACGGAGTACAAAACCTACCTTCAGGAACATGCATACCAAAAAGAAAAACTATAAAAATCTTCTACCACCGCGGGCACCACCAAAACTACTCCTCATCCACAGCATCACCTGAAAATAGTTTTACAGAAAATTCCATCCGTGAGCCGAAGCCCAATAGAAAACAGACTATAAAGCTATAAAGAAGAACATGCAATCATATGGTGGGAGCAAACTCAACCACCAAACCCAAAACGGTTTTCCATCAGACCACCACGAGTCTCAAAATGGTTTTATTTCATAAAACCCCTATTTTCAATCCTTAAAATCATGTTCTGCAGATAATGCAAATAAACCACCACAATTAAGGAAAAACACTAATCAAAACATTGTTCCCTCATGAAATGTACCATCGTGAAAAAAGAAAAATATGATCCTATGTACCGACTCTATCACAAGGGGATAGAGGTAAACAACTATAGACACCTATCCATTATCCTAGACCCTAGCCATTCAAGACTCGTTAGGTAATAACAAGTTCTATACAAAGCACCATGACAAAAATGCTGACTTTACAGACGACCACCCGAGAGACAAAAGCACCCAAACCGATCTTCTTTACGGGAACTATCCCGAAAGATAACAATGGTACCTACACTACGCACGTTTTTGGACTTTCACCGAGGGCAACTCGTGCCAAATACACGTCATCCTGGTACATCTAGATAATCGTCTAAAAATCGAATCGTAGCTCAACTACGAAAATCTTTCACAAATATACATTATACATGTATATATGATTCATCCATCAACATAGAGATCAAACAAAATATTTTAAAATATTTTTTCAGAAAAATAGTTGTACAACACATGTATAAACCAGGGATCCAGTCCATGAATCATGAAGATCAAACCAACATATGTAAAAATATATTTTCATCAAAACGTTTTAGAAGTTGAGCCTCAACCCCAAGGGTTAGCTCCAAACCTCCAATAAACACGTTTTTTCCAAAAGTTTTCATAAAAACTCCTTTTTCATCGATCAAACTACTCGAGGAAAGCCAACACCTAACCACTGAACCACCCATACATCACCAACAGCTCACACAGGACCCCAGTCGATGGCCTAAGCCCCCAGTCAACTGAAAAACTCTCTGGAAAAAGAGAATCATGACGGAAACAATTTCAGTCAACTGACCTTCCAGGCCCAGTCGACTGACCTCATAGCATGATGATTCAGTCGACTGAACTCACCCAGAAAGAGTTTTGAGCTACGATTTTTGCATGTTTTTGCTTCCAAACCTCAAATCAAACCCCCCCAACACCCTCAAACATCAACACGCCCAAGCCTCACACCAAAACGTCGAAAAGAAACCCTCAAAACGCACTTCCATACACCGAAAATGCTGAAAAAAATAGTTTTGAATAAAAAAATCTGATCTAAAATATAAATCACCTTTTCATGCATTTTTAAACGGTAGAAATGCACAAGATTACATATTACACCCTTATACAGCAGTAGAATCTGAGATCCTACCTCGTTGGGTAAAAAACCCAACGTCTCGATCTATGTGCAAATTCGAGCTTCGTCGAAATCAAAATTCGTCCGGATGGATGCGTAGACCACGATGCCAATAGTAAGAATCCGCTGTTGGATCATTGAAAATTGAGCCTCGGGCCTCTGAGAAGTTATAGAGAAGGCAGAGAGAATTTGGAGGAAACTCAGGAGTTAAGTTTTGAAAATATCTTTTGAAAATATATAACTCTAGATATATATAGGCCTCCAAAATATCTTTTTTTTTTCTAAAATTTTAAAATTTGCATAGGAACTCCCTACAACCCCAGGAAGCACCCTCACATGCTTATTTTAACCAAAACATGCATCAAAACGCATATAAGCATATTAAAGCAAAAATGCCAAAAAGGCGTCAAAACACCGAATATGCATATATTTCAAAAATGAAACGGTACAGGGTCTCACAACTCTCCCCCCTTAAGGAATTTTGCCCCCAAAATTCACTACAAGGTCACGAGGTGAACAACTCCGGGTATCTCGCTCGAACCCCAGACTCAAGCTCCCAAGTCACTTCTTCAACCCCGTGATGAAGCCGCTGAACTTTGACATAAGCAATCGTTCTTCCCCGCAACACTTGTTCTTTCGTATCCAAAATCTTCACAGGACGCTCCTCATACGTCACATACTCATCAACTCGCAACTCAGTTCAATCTAACACATGAGACGGATTTGGCTCATACCTCCGAAGCATAGAAACGTTAAAGACGTTGTGCACATATGCTAACAGAGGCGGAAAAGCTAGATGGTATGCTACTACCCCAATGCTTTCTAGGAACTCGAACGGTTCGATAAAACGCGGTGATAGCTTCCCGCTACGACCAAATCTCATCAACCCTCTACGAGGCGAGACCTTCAAAAACACATGATCTCCCGCTGCAAACTCTAACGGTATCCTCCTCCGTTCAGCATAACTCTTCTGGTGACTCTGTGATGTCACCAGTTGCTGACGAATCACTGCAATCAATTCAGTCATTTCCCGCACTAAGTCGAGTCCCAAAACAGCGATCTCTTCCACCTCTATCCAACACACAGGCGATCTACACGGTCTACCAATCAAAACCTCATACGGTGCCATCCCAATACTGGACTTATAGCTATTGTTGTATGCAAACTCTGTCCATGATAGATGATCTTCCCAAGAATCCCAAAAATCAAGCACACAGGCTCTCTGCATGTCCTCAAAAATCTGAATGGTCCTCTCAGACTGACCGTCGGTCTGAGGATGAAAAGCTGTACTAAAAGTCAAGCTCATCCCCAAAGCAACCTTAAGACTCTACTAAAAGTGCGATGTAAAGCACGGGTCTCGATCAGAAACAATAGTCATAGTTACTCTATGTAGTCGGACTATCTCCTGAATATACAACCTACCCAATCTGTCCACCGAATCTCTCACTCGAATGGGAAGAAAATGTGCTGACTTCATCAGCCTATCCACTATAACCCAAATAGCATCATGTCCCTTCAGCGAGCGTGGAAATCCTGATACAAAATCCATAGTGACATTCTCCCACTTCCACTCAGATATAGGCAACGGCTGCAACAATCCTGCAGCTCTCTGGTGTTCCAGCTTTACTTGCTGACAAGTAAAGCATCGAGAAACGAATCGAAGCACATCCCTCTTCATTCTCGTCCACCAGAACTGACAGCGTATATCGTGATACATCTTCGTGCCCCCCTGATGCATGACAAGATGTGAGTGATGAAACTCATGTAGCACCTCAGCACGGTACGACTTTGGCACAAACAATCGCCTTGATAACCTCAGACTCTGATTAGACTCACCACCCATCCTGCTGTATCTGTCCCACTGGCAATGCGGTCCTGTATCATCTGAGCTTCCTGATCGGTCCTTTGAGCCTCCAACACACGTGTAACTAAAGCGAGCTGTGAAGCAACTGCATATAAGGTTGCACCTCCCCTGTCTCCTGGAGACACAAATCAAACTTCCCAACATCTGCAAGCATAATCTATTCTCGCATAGCCATAGAAGCTAACAAGCCATAAGAGCTCCTACTGAGTGCATCAGCTACGATATTTGCCTTACCCAGATGGTATGCAAATCAAAGTCATAGTCCTCCAACAACTCCATTCATCGTCGTTGGTGAAGATTCAAGGCCTTCTGTGAAAACAAGTACTTTAGGCTCTTGTGATCAGAGAAGACCTCGAAACGCTCACCATAGAGATAGTGACGCCATGTCTTCAAGGCATAGACCATGGGTGTCAACTCCAAATCATGTGTCGGGTAGTTCCTCTCATGTGTCTTCAACTGTCGGGATTCATAAGCTACAATCTTGCCTTCCTGCATCAGAACGCAACTCATATCCTCATATGAAGCGTCGTAGTACACTGTGTAACCCAAACCTCGCTCAGGAATAATTAGCACTGGCGCACTGGTCAATCTCCTCTTCAGCTCCTGGAAAGCTGACTCACAAGACTCGCTCCATACAAATGTGACTCCCTTCCGGGTCAAACGCGTCATCGATGCTGTAAGCCTAGAGAAGTCTTTGACGAACTGCCGATAATAACCTGTTAGACCTAGAAAACTGCGTATCTAAAAAACATTCTTCAATCGTTGCCAATTCATCACTGCATCAGCCTTCATCGAGTCCACAGTTACCCCATCCTTCGACACCACGTGTTTAAGGAATCTGACCTCTGTTATCTAGAACTCACACTTCTCGAACTTTCCATACAAGCGATGTTCTCTCAGAAGCTGTAGGAGAACATGCAGATGCTCCTCGCGCATCTCTCTCATGGACGAATAGACCAGAATGTCATCCACGAACACAAGTATGAAACTGTCTAGATAAGGATTGAAGATACGGTTCATCAAGCCCATAAATGTCGCAGGGTCGTTCGTCAAACCGGACGGTATAACCAGAAACTCGTATTTACCATAATGACTCCGAAAGGCGGTCTTCGCTATGTCCTCGTCCCTGATCCTCAGCTGATGATACTCTAACCTCAAGTCAATCTTTGAAAAGCAATGGGACCCTCTCAACTGATCAAATAAGTCGTCAATCCTCATCATCGGATACTTGTTCTTCACCGTTACCTGGTTTAACTTCCTGTAGTCTATACATAACCTCAACGAACTATCCTTCTTCTTTGCAAAGTGCACTGGAGCTCCCCACGGTGACGTACTCGGGCGCACAAACCCCTTGTCAAGCAACTCTTGAAGCTACACCTTGAGTCTCGCAACTCGGCCGGCGCAAAGCGGTAAGATGGCATAGAGATGGGTGTAGCTCTCGAAACAAGACCAATGGAGAACTCCACATCTCGGCTCGGTGGCAACTCAAACAGATCGCCAGGAAAGACATCTGGATAGTCACACACCACATGGGGTAACACCCCCCGAACCACAACCGGCTCATCCAACCTGAGCGTAGAAAAGAAAGAACCCAAATCTCCTCGAACCCGAGTGACACCTGGCATAGACATCAGGCCCTCATCCCAATCACCCACAAAGTAGAAGCAGTCACCCTTCGCCGTACGGATCGACACTCTCTGTTGCTCACAATCTATAAAGGCACGGTAGGTAGTTAGCCAGTCCATCCCTAGGATGACATCAAACGTGGTCATGTCTAAAATGATAAAATCAAACATTAAACAACGACCGACGACTCCTAACTCACAAGACCTGCAAACTCTACTCAACACCACATTCCCACTGACAGGGGTCTTTACACTCAATGCACTACCCAGTGGGTCTATCCGTAACCCCAATGCAAATGCAAAAGCAGAAGAGATAAAAGAATGTGATGCTCCTGTGTCGATGAGAGCACTGGCCCATGATCTAAAGACTAGAAAAGTACCTCTAATCATGGATGGAGTAGCTGCAACATCAGGTCCAATTGGTGTCTTAGAAGCACCGGGACCAGCAAGTACATAAGCCCTGGCATGTGGCAGCCTAGTCTGCCTACTAGAACCCTGAGTCGATGGTTTCCTCACCGACTACGCTGAAGCACCTCCTTTCGCAAACCTAGACGCTTGAGCCCTAGGCAGCTGCAGAGCCTATCGCCTCTGTATTGATGAAGCAGTTGTTGCTCCTGTCGCACCCTAGGCATCCCCCTCTCTATAACAGTGTCTACGAAAGTGCCCGGACTGACCACACCCAAAACAGATAGGTGGGTCTCTCGCCTGTGACTGGACTGGCACCGAACTCTGAGTCTGGCCCTTCTGTTGGCACTCAACTGCATGATGTCCTGGCTGTCCATAGCGATAGCAGATCAATCCTCTCTGCTCTGGTCTTCTTGTCAAAGCCACTGAAGGTGTAGGTACAGACGACTGCGGCTGAGAAGATCTGACAAAACCAGAACTAGGTCAAAACGACCTCTTGCGCTTTTTCCAACGCCTCTGGAACTGTCCATCCCCACTGTCCTGCTGGCTCTTACCCTCTCTAACCCTGCAGCTGTCTGCCAACGAGTTCTCTACCAGAATAGCCGCTTCCACGAACTTGATATACACCTCCACATCCAGAGATGCAACTCTATCCTTGATAGCTGGTTGAAGTCCCCTCTCAAACCTCTGAGTGCGCAACTCCTCTGTAGATACCATCTCAGGTGCGAAACCGCGACAGATTTACGAACTTGGCCTCATATTAGACCATAGAAAGGTTACCCTGAATAAGAGAGAGGAACTCCTCTCAGTAAGTATCCCTCGAAGATATCAAAAAATACTTCTCCAAGAAGACTCTAGTGAAATCAGCTCACGTGTCATCCACCGTGGTCATGGCGAACTTCCACCACTCTCTAGTTTCTTCCCGTCGTCGGAATGCTGCCAACTTTAAGCGCAGAGCATCCTCCTCGATATCTAGGGTATCGAAGATCGTCGTGGTTACCTCCAACCACTCTGTAGCCACCTTAGGGTTTGGCTCCCCAGAGAAGGTTGGAGGATCCAATTGTTGAAACTCTCTCATGGCCACAGAAGCCCTTGGCTCAGGAACCCGCACACTAGCCTTGGTAGCTTCAGCCATCGCTCGCATAGTGGACAACATCTCTTGGACGACATCAGCGCCGCCAACATCAGTACCATCCATTTGTTCCTATAGGGCAGGAATGTTTCCTTCTTCTGGAACCTAAGCATAAGCATAAGCACGGCCTCGGCCACGGCCTCGACCTCGACCCAGTCCCCACACTCCCTACGTAGACATAATTTTATAGGAAGCAATATAACATGATAAGCTTTCCTACAACATGCTACAACGTAACATAAACACATAATCATGCTATCACATAGCCACTTAAGATAATGTAAACACGTCTCACATACCGAGGAGAACTAACAAGACAGACTCGTCAATTTGGATAACCTATTGAAATTCCCTGCTAGAAAAGACATCAGCCAAACGAGTTTCTAACTTGGCTTCCAAACTTGTTATTCTAAACGCCCTGAGGCAAGACTCATCAATCCTAAGATTCAACCTCCATACCCGCATACACATAACTCTCATGCTCAGAAAGCTATTAACATGTTATAAATCAACGTTTAAACACATACAAGCAAGCATACACAATCAACCTCACCAGGTGATAAACTCCTTTTCCCATCGCTCTTAGGTATTTGAACCCAGAGCTCTGATACCAAGTTGTCATGCCCCAGAATCCGAGGACACGTGAAAGTCCACCAAACATCCATTTTAAATGAAAATACAGGTTTTCATACATTGAAATCCGCATGTTGAAACCAATGGAATACCCAACAAAGTGTATCTCTCAAATATAAATGACATATAGTTCCAACATGCCTACAGTGTATCGCCTTACGGTGTACAAAACATGCCTTTAGGAACAGGCATACAAAAAAGAAAAACTATAAAAGTCTTTCGCCACCACGGGCACCACCAAAGCTACTCCTCATCCACAGCATCACCTAAAAATGGTTTTATAGAAAATCCCACCCGTGAGCCAAACCCCAATAGAAAATAGACTATAAAGCTATAAAGTTATAAAGAAGGATATGCAATCATATGGTGGGAGCGAACTCAACCACCAAACCCAAAACGATTTTCCATCAGACCACCACAAGTCTTAAAACAGTTGTATTTCATAAAATCCCTATTTTCAATCCTTAAAATCATGTTCTGCAGATAATGCAAATAAACCACCACTGTTAAGGAAAAACAGTAATCAAAACATTATTCCCTCACAGAATGTACCATCGTGGAAAAAAAAGAATATGATCCTATATACCAACTTTATCACAAGGGGACAGAGGTAACAACTATAGACTCCTGTCCATTACCTTAGACCCCAGCTATTCATGACTCGCTAGGTAATGACAAGTTCTATACGGAGCACCACGATGAAAATGCTGACTTCACGGGCGACCACCCGAGGGACAAAAGCACCTAAATTGACCTTCTTTACGGGAACTACCCTGAAGGATAACAAAGGTACCTACACTACGCACGTTTTTGGACATTCACCGAGGGCAACTCGTGCCAAATACATGTCATCCCGGTACATCTAGATAATCTTTTAAAAACTGAATCGTAGCTCAACTACGAAAATCTTTCACAAATATACATTATACATGTATATATAGATCCATCCATCAACATGGAGATCAAACAAAACATTTTAAAATATTTTTCCAGAAAAATAGTTGTACAAAACATGTATAAACCAGGGATCCAGTCCATGAATCATGGAGATCAAACCAACATATGTAAAAACATATTTTCATCAAAACATTTTAGAAGTTGAGCCTTAACCCCAAGGGTTAGCTCCAAACCTCCGGTAAACCCATTTTTCCCAAAAGTTTTCGTAAAAACTCCTTTCTCATCGATCAAACCACTCGAGGAAAGCCAACACCCAACCACCAAACCACCCAAACATCACCAACAGTGCACACAGGACCCCAATTGGCTGGCCCAAGCCCCCAGTCGACTGAAAAACTCTCTGGAAAAAGAGAATCAAGACAAAAACTATTTCAGTCGTCTGACCTCCCAGGCACAGTCGACTGAACTCATAGCATGATGATCCAGTCGACTGAACTCACCCAGAAAGTGTTTTTGAGCTACGATTTTTGCATATTTTTTCTTCCAAACCTCAAACCAAACCCCCAAACACCCTCAAACATCAACACGCCCAAGCCTCACGCCAAAACCTCGAAAAGAAATCCTCAAAACGCACTTCCATCCACCGAAAAAGCTAAAAAAAATGATTTTGAATCCAATAACCAGATCTAAAACATAAATCATCTTTTCATGCATTTTTAAATGGTAGAAATGCACAAGATTACATATTACACCCTTATACAACAGTAGAATCTGAGATCCTACCTCGTTGGGTCAAAAACCCAATGCCTCGATCTACGTGTAAATCTGAGCTTCGTCGAAATCAAAATCCGTTAGGATAGATGCGTAGACCACGATGCCATTAGCAAGGATCCACTATTGGATGATTGAAAATCGAGCCTTGGGCCCCCGAGAAGTTAGAGAGAAGGCAGAGAGAATTTGGAGAAAGTTAGGAGTTATGTTTTGAAAATATCTTTTGAAAATATCTAACTCTAGATATATATAAGCCTCCAAAATATCTTTGTTTTTTGAATTTTCAAAATTCGCACAAGAACTCCCTACAACCCCGGGAAGCAACCTCGCATACTTATTTTAACCAAAACATGTATCAAAATGCATATAAGCATATTAAAACAAAAATGCCAAAAAGGCATCAAAACACTGAATATGCATATATATCAAAAATGAAACAGTTTAGAGTCTCACAGTAAGTCTCCTTTAATTGTTAGTAAGGCCAAGTACACAGTTTCTCATTAACTGTTATAAGCACAATTCGTAAGATGGCTAGGTTAATCAGATCTTTTACCCATAATCTCACTGGTGAAGGGTCATCTAGAACCCCACAAATAAGAAATCAAAGCGAAATAGCAATTGAAGATATGGAAAAGGATATAGGAAATTGGAATATGCCAGAAAAGAATATTAATGAATTATATGATAAAAAATTTGAATTGAAGCAAACTTATAAAATTAAAACTGTAGAACAAATTTTACCAGTAACAAACCAATATCAAACCTTTTAGTTGTTAGATGCTCAATTAATTAATAAAATTCAACGAAAATTTAATTTTTTACATTTAGGATTAGTCCAAGTCAGAATTAAACGCACAACAAGATTAAATCTGAATAAATCAATAATTTACTCATTAGCTGACCTAAGACACTTATCTTATTCCGATACACTCCTAGGCACCATTAAAACTAGTTTAGCTCATGGACCTGTATACTTCGAATGTTTTCCTAACTTTGAAGTATTACTTCATAACCCAACAATTCTCAAAACATTAACTTTGCAAGTTCAAACAAAAAAATATAATATGTGTCTATTGGCATTAAATTTACAAATTACATATAGAGTATATTTAAAAGTTATGACAGCATCTGCCCCAATGTTTAAAGGTATAACTAGTCCCCATGGATCTACAATTTTTTTCAGTCAAATCCAGACACATCTCAAGTATATACTCCTCGAGTTATAAAATGGAATGAAATAGAAGAAGCTGATAATGAAGATAATAATACCTGGAATTTTCCCCAAATTATGCCACCTCAATCTTCAACACACACACAAGATCAACCAGAAACCATCATTGAATTTCCTGATGGATCTGTTCAAATTCAATTTCCTTCTAGGGCTAGTACGTTTTCTATACGCTCTGAACCCACACTATATGAAACTGCTCTAGTTAGATCTCGGTCAACCAGATCACATCAATTTTATACACCACTTAATAGATCCCAATTTAGTCAATCTTCAAGAGATTACAATATGTCCGGTATACAAATTGAAAACCAAATTTCCCAACCAATATATCACACACCAGAGTTTCAATCTACTGATGATATTGATATAGATTTAAGTACTTTGAATATAAATGTTATAACATTGGACATCGATAAAGATCAAGAATCAGACGATGAGACAGAATCTTTAATTGACAAAATTAATCACGAATATAAACAGGATTATAATACATTAAATCGACAATTTTTTACTTATATGCATGATGAAGAAGATATCAATGAAATTAGAAATAACTATTTAGAATTTTTAAAACATGTTACACATTATATTAGATTTTTTCCTTGGTATTAAAATATTTATTGTCCTCAAAATAACATCGAGGTTCCTATTATTCTTTTGTCAAAAGAAATCAATATGTTTGAAAAGAAATGGACTACTACTGATGATAATGAATTTCAATCTATACATACTCCCAGTAGAACGATTGTATTAAGTTCAGGAGTAAAGGCCCGTCCTTTCTCATAATCTGATCAAAATCTTCCCCTACAATTAAACTATACCAATACTTATCTTCAAACCTTAGGAGAACAGGTCATTCGTATTGAACAATTTGAACCCACCGTTCTAACTTCTAAATTGGATGCTATTTATAATTTAGTAAAAAATTTAGCTTTTAAAGCTGCTACACCAAATTCCCTTCAAATACAACAAAATCTATCTTTTGTTAAACCTTTACCCTTTCCCAAATATAAATTACAAAACCCATCTCAAGAATTTATTGAACAATTATATAAATCCTTAAATCCGCAACATCAATTGACCCCAGCCTCTTCTTCTAATCTTGTCAATAAACAAGAACAAAAATCTATTCATGGTTTAGAAGAAGAAGAAAAAGAAGAAGAAGACGAAGAAGAAAAAGAATTGCAAAATTCATAATCCCAATTTCAAGAACCTCCAAATCAAATTCAAGCAACTACAATCACACCTAAACCCGTTACAAGAAAATATTATCCTCGTCCAACGCCTATGGACATAGAATATGAAGAAAAAACTTATCCAATGATTTTTAATGGATCTAATTTAGTTGAATGGAATCTAGACGGAAAGTCAGATTATCAAATAATAGAAATGGGAAAATATATGATGATGGCAGCTAATGCAGCCTTGTCACATAATCCTTCAAATAATGATGCAACTGTTGGTGAATTATTAATAGCAGAATTTTTCGGCCAATTTAAAGGTTGGTGGGATAATTATTTAAGTGATGAACAAAGATTAAGAATTTTAACGTCAGTCAAAAGAAATGAACATGGGCTTCCTATAGAAGACAATGGTCTTCCTGTTAGTGATATAATTACAACTTTAATTACATCAATTGTTACGCCCCAAACACCAGGGTCACGCGAAAGCCCACCAAAACACCCATTTAGAAAATAGGTTTTTACAGTTGAAAATCAAAATACAATAATTGGATAAAAGATTTTCTAAGTTCAGCTCTCATAAACGATAAGCATGCATTCTCACACATGAATAAGTATATCGGCAAAAGGCGTAGAAAATGAGCCTTCACAGGCATCACATGTGTAAGTACATGTCTCTAAAAAGGAAAAACTAGAGCAAGTCTTCTATCACCTCTGCAACTAGGTTAACTCCACGTGCTCACATAAAAAAGGTTTTACAGCAAAAAAAAAATCTCACACCATGAGCCGAAGCCTAATAGAAAATAGACAGTAAAACTGTAATACAGGTCATGCAATCATATAGTAGGAGCTAACTCGACCACAAAAGCCAAACATGGTTTTCTCTCAAAAACCACAAGTTCTCCATCCTAAAAACTTCACATTTTTCATCCTTGAAACTATGCATATAATCCTGACAGATATCATGACACAGTTAAAGGAAAGCAGTAAAACACAGCATTCTCCACTTGGGGATACACAGCCGAGGAGACATAATAAAATGTAATTCTATGTACCGACTTTGCCGCACAGACAAAGGTAACAAGTATAGACTCTAGTCCATTACCCCGAACCAACAAGCTTAGTAATGACAAGTTCTATATGGAGTCACGACAACGACGCCATTAACGGAGGCAACCGAACCACTCAATTTACGAGACCTGAGCCCGAGGGTACAGAGCACCCACAGTCAATTTATTGGACCTGAACCCGAGGGTACAGAGCACCCACACTCAATTTACGGGGACTAACTCGAAGGTACAGAGCACCTACGCTGCGCACATTTTTGGACTTACACCGAGGAGCAATGGAAGCCCAACTCAACAATACCCACTGTCACGGTACATCTATGGAAAACATTTCAAAACCAACTCTCAAAATCGATATACAACACATATTTATAAAGAGATCCAATCTATGAACCATGGAGATCAAACAAAACATGTAAAAACATATTTTCACCAAAACGTTTTAGAAGTTGAGACTCAACCCAGAGGGCTAGCTCCAAACCTTCACAAGCACGTTTGAAAAGTTTCCGAGACCCCATTTTTTTAAGCCATCCTTTTGAAAACCTCTAATATACCTTTTGAAAACCTCAGATAAACATCACATGAGGAAAGCTTGAACCAAAACACATCATTTCCCCAAAATTACCCAGGTTCAGTGGACTGGACTGACCCTCCAGTCGACTGAAAAACACACTGGAAAAAGAGAACCAAAACAGAAAGAATTTCAGTCGACTGACCCCCTAGGTCCAATTAACTAAACTCACCAAAGGATGAACCAGTCGATTGAACTTATGGGTTCAGTCGACTAAACCAGCCCAGAAACTATTTTGAGCTACGGATTGTGTTTGTTTTTGCTTCCAAATCTCAAATCAAACCTCCAAACTCCTGTTTTTGATACCCACAAGGATATGTAAGCTCAAGCTTACCAAAAAGCCACAAAAGAAAACCTCAAAACATGATTTCATCCACCCAAAATGCCAAAAAGCAATTTTTAAACCAAAAACCCATCTCGAACATAAACACCTTTTTAATACGTTTTAAAACAATAGAAACACGTAGGATTACACGTAGTACCTTCTAACAGTTATACAGTCTAGGATCCTACCTCGGTGAGTTAAAAACTCGACGTTCCGATCCACGTGCAAAACTGAGCTTTGTCGGAATGAAATTCTGACTAAATGGATGCATAGATCGCGATGCCAATACTAAAGATCAGCAGTTGATTTGTCAAAAACTAAGCCCCGGGCCCCCGAGAAGTTGGAGAGAAGGCAGAGAGAAAACTGCAGGAAACTTAGGAGTTAAGTTTTGAAAATATCTTTCAAAAATATCTAACTCCAGATATTTATAGGCCTCTAAAATATATTTTTCTTGAAATTTTGAAATTCGCACAGCAACTACCTACAACCCTGGGAACCAACGCTGCATGCTTATTTAAACGCAAACATGCATCAAATTGCATAAATCATACATCACAGAAATATATATGCAGAAACACGTCAAACATATATAAGTCTCAAAAAGAGATGGGTCCGGGTCTCACAACTCTCCCCCCTTAAGGAATTTCAACCCCAAAATTCACTACAAGGTCACAAAGAAAAAAGCTTCGGATATCCAACACGCATCTTCGACTCCAGCACCCATGTAGCTTCTTTAACCCCGTGATGAAGCCATAGGACCTTCACATATGCAATTGTTCTGCCTCGCAACACTTGCACCTTTGTATCAAGAATCATCACTGGACACTCCTCATAAGTGGCATTTGCATCAACCCGTAAATCGGCCCAATCTAGCACATGTGAAGGATCAGGCTCGTACCTTCGTAGCATAGAAATGTGAAACACGTTGTGCATAGATGCTAACTGAGGTGGCAGCGCCAAGTGGTAAGCAACCTCTCCAACCCTGTCAAGAATCTCAAAAGGTCCAATAAGCGTGGTGATAGCTTCCCTTACGACCAAACCTCCTCAAACCCTTACATGGTGAGACCTTTAGAAACACGTGATCCCCCACTACAAACTCCAAAGGTCTTCTCCTCTGATCTGCATAACTCTTCTGGTGACTCTGAGTTGTTTGAAGTCGCTGGCTAATCACTACGATCTTTTTCGTCAACTCCCGCACTAAGTCTGGTCCCAAAACTGTGGTCTCCCCCACATCGGTCCAGCATAATAGTGACCTACACGGTCTACCATACAATGCCTCATGCGGTGCCATCCCAATACTGGATTGATAGCTGTTATTGTATGCAAACTCTGCTAATAGTAGATGATCCTCCCACTATCCTCTGAAGTCAAGAACACAAGCCCTCAGCATATCCTCCAGAATCTGTATGGTCCTTTTAAACTGACCATCTGTTTGGGGGTGAAAAGCAGTACGGAACATCAAGTTCGTCCCCAAAGCCTCCTGAAGACTCTGTCAAAAGTGCCATGTGAGGCACGGGTCTCTGTCAGAAACTATAGACACTGGCATTCCGTGCAACCTAACTATCTCTCTGACGTATAGTCTACTCAATCGATCCACCGAATCCTTCACGCGGATGGGGAGAAAGTGTGCAGATTTTGTCAACCAATCAACCACAACCCAAACGGCGTTGTGTCCCTTAGGTGAGCGAGGAAGTTTTGACACAAAGTCCATCGTGATGTTCTCCCACTTTCATTTAGATACCGATAACGGCTGTAGCAATTCTCCCAATTTTTGGTGTTCCACCTTTACCTTCTGACATGTAAGACACCGAGAAACAAACTGAAGCACATCCTTCTTCATCGCTGTCTAATCAAACTGACGACATAAGTCATGGTACAACTTCATGCCTCCATGATGCACTACAAGGCGTGAATGATGACATTCATGTAGTAGATAAGCTCGGCATGACTCTGGCACAAACAACCTCCCGGCCAATCTTAGACTCTGGTCTGAACCCACAACCCATCCTGCTATATCCTCCCCACTAGCAACACGATCTCATATCATCTGAGCTTCTTGATCTGTCTGCTAGACCTCTAACACTCGTGCAATCAATGCTGGTCGTGAACCTACTGAAAATAAGGTGGCCTCCGTCGCTGTATCCCCAAGACAGAGATCAAACTCCCCAACCTCTCCAAGCATGTCCCATTCCCATATAGCTACAGAAGCTAACAAGCCATGAGATCTCTTGCTGAGAGCGTCAGCTACAACGTTGGCCTTCCCAGGATGATACTGTAAATCAAAATTATAATCCTCCAACAACTCCATCCATCGTCGTAGGCGCAATTTCAGGTCCTTCTGCAAAAATAAGTATTTTAAACTCTTGTGATCGGAGAAAACCTCGAAGTGCTCACCAAAAAGATAGTGATTCCATGTCATCAAGGCAAAGACCACAGCAGCCAACTCCAGATCGTGTGTCGGGTAGTTTTTCTCATGGATCATCAGCTGCTGAGAACCATAGGCTATAACCTTCCCTTCCTACATCAAAACACATCCGAGACCGTCGTGTAATGCATCACAATACATTGTATATCCCGAGCCTCGCTTTGGGATAATCAACACTGGCGTGCTAGTCAATCTCGTCTTCAGCTCCTGGAATGCTGACTCACAGGCCTCACTCCAAACAAACGCAACTCCCTTTCGCGTCAGACGTGTCATCGGTGCAGCAAGTCTCGTAAAATCCTTCACAAACCGCCGATAATACCCTGTTAAGCCCATAAAACTACGAATCTCGAGACACTCTTCGGTTGCTCCTAACCTGTCACAGCATCTGTCTTCGATGAATCCACTGCTACTCCATCTGTCGACACTACGTGTCCAAGAAACCTCACCTTAGACATCCAAAACTCGCACTTCTCAAACTTGGCGTACAAGTAGTGCTCTCTCAAAGTCTATAGGACACTGCGCAAATGTCCTCATGTGCCTCCCTAGTAGGTGAGTAGATGAGAATATCATCCACAAACACTACCACAAAGATGTCCAAGTACGGTTGAAAGATGCGGTTCATCAAACCCAGAAATGTTGCTAGTGCATTCGTCAGACCGAACGACATGACCAAAAACTCATAGTGACCATAGCGAGTTCAGAAGGCGGTCTTCGCTATGCCCTCAGCCTAATCCGCAACTGGTGGTGTCTTGATCTCAAATCTATCTTCGAAAAGCAGCTCGACCCCTTCAACTGATCAAACAAATCATCTATCCTCAGCAAGGGTTACTTGTTCTTCACTGTTATTTGATTAAGCTTCTGGTAGTCGATACATAAACCTAAGGATCCATCTTTCTTCTTGGAAAAAAGAGCAGGAGCTCCCCACGGTGAAGTACTCGAGCATATGAGCCCCCTATCTAATAACTCCTGAAGCTATACCTCGAGCTCACGCAGCTCAGCGGGTGCAAACTGATAAGACGGCATAGATATGGGAGTAGCCCCTGGAATCAACTCAATAGAGAACTCTACCTCATAACTCGGTGGTAACTCAAACAGATCATCTGGGTAAACATCAGAATAGTCATAGACCACCGGAGGTAACTCTCCTCGAACCCTAACCTCATCATCCAACATGAGAGCTGCAAAAAGGAAACTCAAGTTGCCCTGGTTTCGCACGACACTGGGCAAAGATACCAAACCCTCACCCCGGTCGCCCATGAAACCAAAGCAATCTCCTGCCAGTGTACAGATCGTTACCCTTTGTCGATCGCAATCGATAAAGGCACGATAGGTGGTCAGCCAATACATCCCTAGGATGACATCAAACATGGTCATGTCTAGAATGATAAAGCCAAACTCCAAACAATGACCGGCGACCTCTAACACACAGGATCTACACACAAAACTCACCGTCACACTCCCATTGACTAGGGTCTCCACACTCAAAGCACTACCCAACAAGTTTATTTTTAACCCCAAAGAAGATGCAAAAGCAGATGATATAAGCGAATGTGATGCTCCCGTATCGATGAGAACACTGGCCCATGATCTATAGAGTAGAAGAGTACCTCAGATCATGGAGGTGATAACAGCAGCATCGGGCACAATCGGCGCTTTGGATGAACGGAGATCTGCTAGAATATAAACTCTGGCCTATCAGCTGTGGCCCTGAACCATAGACTGTCTGCCTGACTGCACTGAAGTGCCCCCTTATGCTAATCTGGATGGCTGTCGTCCCTGGGCGGATGGTGTAACAGATGCTCCAGCTGTGCTCTGCATACTCCCTCCTCTGAGGCAATCCCTACGGATGTGTCCAGATTGGCCACACTCATAACATACCACTGGCCCTCTTCCCTAAGCTTGCGACTGCGACTGTTCCTGAACAGGCGCTAGACTCCGACACTCTACCCCACGATGTCCTAGTCACTGACATCTATAACAAAGCCCCCTCTGATCCGATCGTCCCGTTGAAGCCATGGGAGGTGAAGAGGCAGAAGACGATGGCAGATATAACCCCACTGGATGCGAACTCAGACCAGATGTCCATCGGCGCTTGCTCTCCCTATGCCCCTGGGACTGTACACGTTCCCCTCCTTGCTGACCCCTACTATCCCTGTCTCGGCGCATCTCATTCAGAGTGTCCTTCACTTTCATGGCCATCTGTACCAACGTAGTATAGACCTGCATTTGAAATGCTGCCACTCTGTCCCCAATAGCATGCCTTAAACCCCTTTCAAATTTGTTCGCCTTGAACTCATCAGTAAGTATGATCTCCTGTGCGAACAAGGATAAACTGGTAAACTCAGCCTCATACTCAACAACTGACATACTCACTTGAGTCAGAAACAGGAAATCCTCCCTATAGCGATCCCTTAGTGTCGCTGGAAAGTATTTCTCCAGAAATACCTTCGCGAATGCCTCCTATGAACCTGCCACTGTAGTCTTGGCGAACTTCCACCACATGTGAGCGCTTCCCCTAAGCTAGAAGGTAGCGTAAGTTACCCTCAGATCATCTTCCTAAATTTGAAGCGAATCCAAGATCCTCATAACCAGCTCTAGCCACTCAGTGGCTACAGTGGGGTTGGGATCCCCAGAAAAGGTAGGAGGGTCTATATAGCGGAATTTGTGCATTGCGACCATCGCCCTCGGTTTCGGTACACTCTTCCTGCCTCTAGCGGCCTCAGCCAGTTACCGGATGGAGCCGACCATCTCACGCAACAGCTCTCCCTCAGCAACAGGTCCTTGGGGTGCATTAGCATCCCTAACATCTGGGATTGGAACATCCCTTCGGCCAGAACTACGACCTCGACCTCGTCCTCCCTGCGTGGACATCTTTCTATACGAAAGCAACATAACATGATTAACATCCAAACAATATGTTATTGCTAACGTAAAAGACATAACACATAGGCATGCTAACACATAGCCACTTAATATTATGTCATCGCATCTCACATATCGAGGAGAACCAATAAGAAAGACTCGTCACTCTGAACAATCTACTTAGATTCCATGCTAGAAATCACGTCCGCAAAATGCGTCTCTAACATGGCTCCCAAGTACGTTAATCCAAAAGCCCAAAAGCTAGACTAATCAATCCTAAAGTCCAACCTCCATACCCATATAAACAAGCTATCATGCGTATGTTAACAAAACACTAAAACATAGGCAATCAAGCATATGTACATCGTCACAAGGTGATGTACCCTCTTTCCCATGGCTCATAGGTATTCGTACCCAGAGCTCTGATACCAGCTTGTCATGGCCCAAACACCAGGGTCACGCGAATGCCCACCAAAACACCCATTTAGAAAATAGATTTTTACAGTTGAAAATCAAAATACAATAGTTAGATAAAAGATTTCCCAAGTTCAGCTCTCATAAATGATAAGCATGCATTCTCATACATGAATAAGTATATCGGCAAAAGGCGTAGAAAACCAGCCTTCACAGGCATCACATGTGTAAGTACATGTCTCTAAAAAGGAAAATCTACAGCAAGTCTTCCATCACCTCTGCAACTAGGTCAACTCCATGTGCTCACCTGAAAAAGGTTTTACAGCAAAAAAAAAAATTTCCTCACCGTGAGCCGAAGCCCAATAGAAAATAGACAGTAAAACTGTAATATAGGTCATGCAATCATATGGTGGGAGCTAACTCGACCACAAAAGCCAAACAGGGTTTTCTCCAAAAACCACAAGTTCTCCATCCTGAAAACTTCACATTTTTCATCCTTGAAACTATGCATATAATCCTGACAGATATCATGCCACAGTTTAAGAAAAGCAGTAAAACACAGCATTCTCCACCCGGGGATACACAGCCGAGAAGACACAATAAAATGTAATCCTATCTAACGACTCTGCCGCACATACAAAGGTAACAACTATAGACTCTCGTCCATTACCCCGAACCCACAGGCTTAGTAATGACAAGTTCTATACGGAGTCACGACAACGATACCATTAACGGAGGCAACCAAACCACTCAATTTACGGGACCTGAGCCCGAGGGTACAGAACACCCACACTCAATTTACGGGACCTGAGCCCGAGGGTACAGAGCACCCTCACTCACTTTACGAGAGAAGGTACAAAGCACCTACGCTGCGTACGTTTTTGGACTTACACCGAGGAGCAATGGAAGCCCAACTCAACAATACCCATTGTCACGGTACATCTATGAAAAACATTTCAAAACCAACTCTCAAAATAGATATACAACACATGTATATAAAGAGATCCAATCCATGAACCATGGAGATCAAACAAAACATGTAAAAACATATTTTCACCAAAACGTTTTAGAAGTTGAGACTCAATCTCGAGGGCAAGCTCCAAACCTTCACAAGCACGCTTGAAAAGTTTCCCGAGACCCCTTTTTTTTTTAAACCATCCTTTTGAAAACCTCTTATATCCCTTTTAAAAATCTCAGATAAACATCACACGAGGAAAGCTTGAACCAAAACACATCATTTCCCCAAAACTGCCCAGGTTCAGTCAGCTGGACTCACTCTCCAATTGATTGAAAAACACACCGAAAAATGAGAACCAAAACAGAAGGAATTTCAGTCGACTGACCCCCCAAGTCCAGTCAACTGAACTCACCAAAGGATGATCGAGTCAACTGAACTTATGGGTTGTGTCAACTGAACCATCCCAGAAACTATTTTGAGCGACGGGTTGTGTTTGTTTTTGCTTCCAAATCTCAAATCAAACCTCTAGACTCCTGTTTTTTGATACCCACAAGGATATGTAAGCTCAAGCTTACCATAAAGCCGCAAAAGAAACCCTCAAAACATGATTTCATCCACCTGAAACGCCAAAAAGCGGTGCTTAAACCAAAAACCCATCTCGAACATAAACACCTTTTTCATACGTTTTTAAATAGTAAAAACACGTAGAATTACATGTAGTACCCTCTAACAGTTATACTGTGAGACCCTGTACCGTTTAATTTTTGATATATATGCATGTTAGGTGTTTTGACGCCTTCTTAGCATTTTCGCTTTGATATTCCTATATGAGTTTTGATGCATATTTTGATTAAATTAAGCATGCGGGATTGGTCCCGGGGGCCGCGGGGAGTTACGGTTCAAATTTTGAAAATTAAAAAAAAAAGAAGATATTTTAGAGGTCTATAAATATCTGAAGTTAGATATTTTCAAAAGATATTTTCAAAACTTAACTCCTAAGTTTTCTCCATTTTCTCTCTGTCTTCTCTCTAATTTCTCGGGGGTTTGGGGCTTGGTTTTTTATGGACCAACAGTCGATCCTTGCTATTGGCTTCGTGGTCTATGCATCCATTCCAACGGATTTTGATTTCGACGAAGCTCGGATTTGCACGTAGATCGAGGCATCGAGTTTTTGACCCAACGAGGTAGGATCTCATATTCTACTGCTGTATAAATGTGTAATATGTAATCTTGTGCATTTCTACCTTTTAAAAGCGCATGAAAAGGTGATTTATGTTTCAGATCCAATTTTGGGTTAAAACTATTTTTCGGTGTTTCGATTTGATGAAATTGGTTGTTGGGTGTTTCTTGTGAGGTGTTGTGATAGCCTTGGGCTCGGGTATGCTTTTATGTATCAAAATGGGTGTTTTTGAAGCTTGGTTTGAGGATTGGAGGCCAAAATCGTAGCTAAAACCGTTTTCTGGGCAAGTTCAGTCGACTAGACCCATGAGTTCAGTCGACTGGATCATGAGTTGGGAGGTTCAATCGACTGGACTCGAGGGGTCAGTCTACTGAAATGTTTTCTGGTTGAAAAATGTTATTTTTCCAGTGTGTTTTTCAGTCGACTGGGGTGGGGTCCAGTCGACTGAAATGCTGGCTGTTTGCCTTGGCATTTTAGTGGTTCCTTTGGGGAAAAAGGTTGGGTTTCTTTTGAGAAAAAGGAGGGGGTTGATTATGAAAAACGTGTTTTTAGAGGTTTGGAGTTGGGCCTTGGGGTTGAGGCTCACTTTCTAAAACGTTTTGATAAAAATATGTTTTTACATGTTTTGGTTTGATCTCCATGGTTTTATAGATTGGATCTCTTTCTTAGACATGCGTTGTTTAACTACTTTTGAGAAAAACATTTTAAAATGTTTTGTTGATCTCCATGTTGATGGATGGATCTATATACATGTATAATGTATATTTGCGAAAAGATTTTGTAGTTGATGCTACAGTTCAGTTTTTAGAAGATTATCTAGATGTACCGGGATAACGGGTATTTGGCACGAGCTGTCCTCGATGAAAGTCCAAAAGCGTGCATAGTGTAGGTACCTTTGTTATCCTTTGGGGTAGTTTCCATAAAGAAGGTCGGTTTGGGTGCTCTTTTCTTTCGGGTTGTCGCCTGTAAAGTTAGCTTTTACGTCGTGGTGCTCCGTATAGAACTTGTCATTACCTAACAGGTCTTGAGTGATGCTAGAACTAGGTAATGGGCAGGAGTTTATAGTTGTTACCTCTATCCCCTTGTGATGGAGTCGGTACATAGGATCATATTCTTCTTCTTTTCCACGATGGTACATTTCGTGAAGGAATAATATTTTTTATTACTGTTTTTCCTTAACTGTGGTGGTTTATTTGTATTATCTATAGAACTTGGTTTTAAGGATTAAAAACAGGGGTTTTATAGAATAAAACCGTTTTGAGACTCGTGGTGGTCTGATGGAAAATAGTTTTGAGTTTTGTGGTTGAGTTCGCTCCTACCATATGATTGCATATCCTGCTTTACAGCTTATTATCTATTTTTATCGGGCTTTGGCTCATGGGTGGGATTTTCTGTAAAACCATTTTCAGGTGATGTTGTGGATGAGGAGTAGCTTTGGTGGTGCCCGCGGTAGTGGAAGACTTTTATAGTTTTTCTTTTTGGTATGCCTATTCCTGCAATCAGGTATTGTACACTGTAAGGCGATATACTGTATGCATGTTGGAACTGTATGTCTTTTATATACGAGATATATCTTTTCTTGGGTATTCTATTGGTTTCAACAGGCGGATTTCAATGTATGAAAACCTTTATTTTCTTATAAAACTGATGTTTGGTGGATTTTCACGTGGCCCCGGGTTTTGGGGCGTGACATATACAGTCTAGGATCCTACCTCGATGAGTTCAAAACTCGACGTCCCGATCATGTGAAAAATTGAGCTTCGTTGGAATGAAGTTCTGACTGAATGGATGCGTAGACCGTGATGCCGATACTAAGGATCAACAGTTGGTTTGTCAAAAATCAAGCCCCGGGTCTCCGAGAAGTTAGAGAGAAGATAGAGAGAAAATTGGAGGAAACTTAGGAGTAAAATTTTTAAAATATCTTTTAAAAATATCTAACTCCAGATATTTATAGGCCTCCAAAATATCCTTTTTTTTTTTAATTTTAAAATTCGCACAGCAACTCTCTACAAACCCAGGAACTAACCCCGCATGCATATTTAAACGTAAGCATGCATCAAAACGCATAAATCATACATGGCAAAAATATAAATGCAAAAACACATCAAACATATATAAGTCTAAAAAAGAGACGAGTCCGGGTCTCACATCAATAATTCAACATTTTGTAGGTAATACACAATCCTCGAAAGAGAAAAAGAATTATTAATTAATTTATGTTGACGAACTTTAATCCATTTTAGATGGTATAAAGATGCATTCTTATCAAAATTATACCAAAGAAATGATACTAATCAAGAATTTTGGAAAGAACGATTTATTGCTGGTCTTCCCACATTATTTGCAGAAAAGGTCAAAACTAGATTAAGAAATAAAAATCAAGGCTTATTACCATATAATTAATATACATATGGAGAACTAATTTCTGAAATATGTGTAGAAGATTTAGTCCTCTACAATGATATAAAACTAAAATATCAGCATAAAAAGAAAAAAGATTAGGAAAAACTGAATTTGGTCAATTTTGCTACCAATTTGGATACAATACCATAAAATCTCCCTTAGACCCTTTAACTAAACCTAAACATAAAAAGAAAAAATATTATCATAAATATAATAAATATAAGAAAAGATATAAAGCTTATAAACCCTACAAAGAATACCAAAATTATAAATCTTACTCAAAATTCCAAAAGCGACCACAAAAATCAGCCAACAAAAAATTTACCAATCAAGCATCAAAATCTAAGAAGGATGCTATATGCTGGAAATGTGACAAAGTAGGTCACTTTGCTAATAAATGTTTCACAAAACAAAAAATAAATGAATTAAATTGTTTCGACGAATTAAAACAACAAGTTATGAATTTATTACTAAATTCCAGACCACCAAGTGAAAATGAAGATTCTTCATCACAATCTTCAAATGAAGAATATAATTTAGAAGTATTAAATCAAGATATAATTTCTACTTCAGAAGAATCTGAATCTGAAGAAGAAACAAAATGCTGTAATAAATGTCAAACTAGAGAAGATTATTACCAAGCAATCCTAAAATTAAATGGATTAAGTATAAATGTTCTATCTCAAGATGAACAAAACATATTAGATATTTTAAATCAAATTAATGATCCAGAAGCAAGAAAAGATATTATTTTTAAATATATGTGTCATGCCCCAAACACTAGGGTCACGCGAAAGGCCACCAAAACACCCATTTAGAAACAAATAGGTTTTTACAGTAGGAAATCAAAATACAACAGTTGGATAAAAGATTTTCCAAGTTCAGCTCTCATAAACGATAAGCATGCATTCTCATACATAAATAAGTATATCGCCAAAAGACATACAAAACCAGCCATTACAGGCATCACATGTGTAAGTACATGTCTCTAAAAAGAAAAAACTACAGCAAGTCTTCCATCACCTCGGCAACTAGGTCAACTCCACGTGCTCACCTTAAAAAGGTTTTACAGCAAAAATTCCACACAATGAGCCGAAGCACAATAGAAAATAGATTGTAAATCTGTAATACAGGTCATGTAATCATACGGTGGGAGCTAGCTCGACCACAAAAGCCAAACAGGTTTTTCTCATAAAAACGACAAGTTTTCCATCTGAAAATCACCATTTCCATCCTTAAAACTATGCATATAATCCTGACAGATATCATGCCACAGTTAAGGAAAAACAGTAAAACACAACATTCTCCACCCGGGATACACAGCTGAGGAGACACGATAAAATGTAATCTTATGTACCGACTCTGCCACATCGACAACGGTAACAACTATAGACTCTCGTCCATTACCCTAGACCCGCAGGCTTAGTAATGACAAGTTCTATACGGGGTCACGACAACGACGCCATTAACGGAGGCAATCGAACCGCTCAATTTACGGGACTTGATCCCGAGGGTACAGAGCACCCACACTCAATTTATGGGACCTGAGCCCCAGGGTACAGAGCACCCACACTCAATTTACAAGGACTAACTCGAAGGTATAGAGCACCAACGCTGCTCATATTTCCAGACTTACACCGAGGAGCAATGGAAGCCCAACTCAACAATACTCACTGTCACAGTACATCTATGGAAAAC
Organism: Heliamphora pulchella; assembly: GCA_032270985.1. NCBI lineage: Eukaryota > Viridiplantae > Streptophyta > Magnoliopsida > Ericales > Sarraceniaceae > Heliamphora > Heliamphora pulchella. The sequence continues at coordinate 4,875,558 of JAULJZ010000011.1, read as the reverse complement.
ATTTCAAATCCAACTCGCAAAACAGATATACAACACATGTATATAAAGCGATCCAATCCATGAACCATGGAGATAAAACAAAACATGTAAATATCTAGTCTTTAGATATTTTTGAATTTCAAAAAGATATTTTTCTTGGCCTATAAATATCTAGCCTTTAGATATTTGTAGAGATATTTTGCAAACTTGGAGGCTAAGTTTCTTTTTCTGAAATCAAAACCTCTACCTTCTCTCTAACTTCTCGGGGGCCCAGGGCTTGGTTTTTAACAAACCAACTGCCTATCCTTGTTATTGGCACAGAGGTCTACGCTTTCATCCGAACAAAATTTCATTCCGAAAAAGTTCAGTTTTGCACGTGGATCGAGACGTCGAGTTTTTAACTCACCGAGGTAGGATCCTAGACTGTATAACTGTTAGAGGGTACTACGTGTAATCATACATGTTTCTACCATTTAAAAACGCATGAAAAGTGATTTATGTTTCAAAAGTTGTATTTTTTGGTTTAAAAATCGCTTTTGGGTGGATTTCGGTTGGAGGAAAAGGGTTTTGAGGCTTTCCTTTCGGTGTATCCTTGTTGTTTTGGGTTTATGTATGCTCGTGGGTTGTTAAAGGAGTATTTGGTTGGTTTAATTTTGAGCTGAGAAGTCATTTCAGTAGCTTAGGTTTGATTTTCATCATCGCCTGTAGCTTATTTTGAAATTTGGGAATTTTGGGTTTTTTTGTCGACACCAATTTCTGTTAGGGTCGACACATTTTCCTTTTGGGGTGTTGAGCACGCTTTAGTGGCTGTTGCAGTGAACTTTTAGTTCATTTGTGTCGACACCATTTTCTGTTTGTGTCGACATCTGTTGTTGTTGGTGTCGACACATTTTCTATTTGTGTCGACACAGTTTTCCTTCGGTTGGAGTTGAGTATTCTGTTGTTGTTTGTGTTGACACATTTTCTATTTGTGTCGACACCTCCGTTGTTTGTGTTGACACATTTTCTATTTGTGTCGACACATTTTCTATTTGTGTCGACACCTCCGCTGTTTGTGTCGACACAAACAGATCGGAGTGAGTTGGAAATAAGGAGTTTTGTGTTGACCCTTTTCTTCCTTTGTGTGAGAAGAAGAGTTTTGAGATCGGAGTGAGTTCTATGAGCCCGTGGGGTTCTAGGATGGGATGTTTGCCCGTAGTTTTCAAAAGAAAGGAGATTTGAAAATAAGGAGTTTTGTGAAAGTTGTGAAAACGTGTTTTGGAGGTTTGGAGCTAACCTTTGGGGTTGAGTCTCAACTTTTAAATGTTTTGTTGGAATATGTCTTTACATGTTTTGTTTGATCTCCATGGTTCATGGATTAGATCCCCTTATATACATGTGTTGTATATATGTTTGTGGGTTAGTTTTGAAATGTTTTCCATAGATGTACCGTGACGGTGGGTATTGTTGAGTTGGGCTTTCATTGCTCCTCGATGCAAGTCCGGAAACGTGCGCAGCGTAGGTACTCAGTTTCTTCGAATTAGTCTCCATAAATTGAGTCGTGTGGGTGCTTAGTTCCCTCGAGCTCAGGTCCCGTAAATTAAGTATTTATCGGTTGCCTCCGTTAATAGCATCGTTGTCGTGATTTCGTATAGAACTTGTCATTACGTATTGGACCCTGCGCGGCTGTAGAGTAATGGACAAGAGTCTATAGTTGTTACCTTTGTCGGTGTGGCAGAGTCAGTACATAGGATTACTTTAATTGTGTCTCCTTGGATGCGTGTTTCGAGTCGATAATGTTGTGTTTTACTGCTTTTCCTTAACTGTGGCATGATATCTGTCAGGATTATATGCATAGTTTCAAGGATGAAAATGTGTGGTTTTTGAGAGAAAAACCTATTTGGATTTTGTGGCTAAGCTAGCTCCCACCATATGATTGCATGACCTATATTACAGCTTTACAATCTATTTTTCTATTGGATTTCAGCTCACGGTGTGGAATTTTTGCTGTAAAACCTTTTTCAGGTGAGCACGTGGAGTTGACCTAGTTGCAGAGGTGATGGAAGACTTGTTGTAGTTTTTCTTTTTGAGACATGTACTTTTACATGTGACGCCTGTGAAGGCTGATTTTGTACCCTTTTGGCGATATGCTTATTCATGTATGAGAATGCATGTTTATTGTTTATGAGAGTTGATCCTTGGGAAATCTTTTATCTAAATGTTGTATTTTTAATTTCCAATTGTAAAATCTATTTTCTTAAATGGGTGCTTTAGTGGGCTTTCGCGTAACCCTAGTGTTTGGGGCGTGACAAAAGCAATTTCAGTCGACTGACCCCCCTGGTCTAGTCGACTGAACTCCCAAAAGTATGATCTAGTCGACTGACCATCAAGGTTCAGTCGATTGAACTTCCCCAGATTTTGTTTTTGAGCTACAGATCAGCCCAACCAAACCCAAAACAAAGTCTCAAAGCTTCCATCAAATACCCTCGAACGCACACACACCCAAGCCTATCACTGAAGGCCTCAACGTAACATCCAACACCGTTTTCATCCAACCAAACGCCGAAAAATGGTTTTAACCTAAAATCGAATTTGAAACATAAATCACTTTTCATGCGTTTTTAAATGATAGAAACACGTAGGATTACAAGTAGTACCCTCTAACAGTTATACAGTCTAAGATCCTATCTCGGTGAGTTCAAAACTCGACGTCTCAATCCACGTGAAAAACTGAGCTTCGTCAGAATGAAATTTTGACTGGATGGATGCGTAGATCGCAATGCCGTTACTAAGGATCAGCAGTTGGTTTGTCAAAAACTAAGCCCTGGGCCCCCGAGAAGTTAGAGAGAAGGTATAGAGAAAACAGGAGAAAACTTAGGAGTTAAGTTTTGAGAATATCTAACTCCAGATATTTATAGGTCTCCAAAATATCTTTTTTTTTTGAAATTTTGAAATTCGAACAGGAACTCCCTACAACCCCGGGAACCAACCCCGCATGCTTATTTAAACGTAAACATGCATCAAAACGTATAAATCATACACCGAACAAAATATACGAAAACAAATCAAATATACATAAGTTTCAAAAAGAGACGGGTCTGAATCTAACAATATGGATCAAGTACAACAAAAATTACAAGAATTCCAACAACAAAGAAATCAAAATAAATTAACTTACAAAATTTGATTTTAAAAATGTTTTAGAAAGACTACAACAATCTGCACCCGTTTAACTAACCTTAACAGATTTACATCAAGAAGTAAATAATTTAAAACAAGACATAAAACAATTACAAATCAGAATTACACAATTAGAAAATAATAAGAATGAATTAGCACCTGGCTAATTTTCATCTGAAATAAAAAATTAAAAACCAAAAAATAATAAAAAAACAAAAAGGTATTATGATAGAAGAACCTAATCCCGACTTAATAGTAAATGAAACAAATTTTCCAACAATAAATCAAATTATGTATCAAAATGGTTTATTAAAATTCAATTAGTTGTTAAAGAAGATTTTATTGTGGAAGCTATAGCTGTCGTTGACTCTGGAGCCGATCTTAATTGTATTAGAGAAGGATTAATCCCTACAAAATATTTGAAAAAACAAAGCAAAATTTAATTACAGTAGATGGATCCTCCATGAAAATTAATTATAAACTTTTACATGTTCACATTTGTAATCAAAGAATTTGCTTACAAACTGAATTTGTATTAGTATCCAATTTATCACAGCATATCATTTTAGGAACTTCATTCCTAACAATGATTGCACCATTTACTATTACCTATGAAGGTATCAGTACAAAATTAATGAAAAATGAAGACATAATATTTTCGTTTATTTTTCCTCCACAACCACACACACTATAAGAATTAAAATTCACACTATAAGAATTAAAATCTACCTTAATTTTCAAACAAAAACAAATTAATTTCTTACAAGAAGAAATTTCTTTTTCTCAAGTTGATGAACAAATTCAAAAATTTGATACACAACAGCAAATAGAACATTTTTTAAATCTTTTTACAAAGGACTTATGTTCTGATCTTCCTCATGCTTTTTGGTATAGGAAACAACATATTGTTAATTTACCCTATGAATATGATCTTAATGAACGATTTATTCCCACAAAAGCTCGTCCATCTCAAATGGATCAAGCCCAATTAGAATATTGTAAAAAAAATTCAAGATTTAATAAATAAAAAATTAATTAGGCCAAGTAAATCACCATGGTCATGTGCTACATTATATATAAATAAAAATGCAGAACTTGAACATGGGACTTCACGATTAGTGATTAATTATAAACCATTAAACAAAGTTTTACAATGGATACGCTATCCAATCCCAAACAAAAAGGATTTATTAAATAGATTATATCAAGCTAAAGTATTTTCTAAATTTGATATGAAATCTGGATTTTGGCAAATCCAGATTGCTGAAAAAGATAGATACAAAATTGCATTTACAGTCCCATTTGGACATTATTAATGGAACGTAATGCCTTTTGGACTTAAAAATGCCATATCCGAATTTCAAAATGTAATGAATGACATATTTAATCCTTATGATCAATTTAGTATTATTTATATTGATGATATTTTAATTTTTTCACCATCAATATCACAACATATCAAACATTTAAATAAAATTTATAATATTATTAAAACCAATGGATTAGTATTCAGTGCCCCTAAAATAAAATTATTTCAAACTCAAATAAGATTCTTGGGACATAATATCCATCATGGAACTATTATACCCATCGATTGATCTATTGATTTTGTTATTAAATTTCCTGATGAAATAACAAACAAAAATCAATTGCAAAGATTTTTGGGAAGTCTAAATTATATTTCTGACTTTGACAAAGATCTTTACAAAGATACAAAATTATTGTATCAAAGACTTAGGAGCAATCCAAAACCTTGGACTCAACAACAAACTTATGATGTTCAAAGAATTAAATATCATGCCAAACAACTTACATGTCTAAATTTACCAAATCCTTTCGCCTTTAAAATCGTTGAAACTGATGCCTCAGAATTGGAGTATGGTGGGATCTTAAAGCAAAGACAAAATAATACAGAACAATTAGTTCGGTTTATGAGTGGTTTATGGAAACCCACTCAACAAAATTATTTTACTATTAAAAAAGAAATTTTATCGATTGTTTTATGCATTACAAAATTTGAAAGCGATCTTTTAAATCAAAAGTTTTTGTTAAAAATTTATTGTAAAGCAGCAAAAGAAGTTTTACAAAAAGATGTTCAAAATATTTCTTCAAAACAAATATTTGCCCGAGGGCAAGCTATTTTAAGTATTTTTTATTTTGATATTGAATATATTAAAGGAACTAACAATTCTTTGCCAGATTTCTTAACTAGAGAATTCCTGTAGGGCAATGTCAAATCCACGCAATAGTCGGGGTACTGAATCATCCTCCAAAAGTACTCCTCCAAAGGTAGTAATGAGTCCAAACCCAACACGCACACAACCGACTAAGAGCAAATTCACTCTTAATCCGGTCGCAAAAGCACAACCCCATAAATATCTTTCTCATGAAACCTGCATCCCAATTATTTCTCTCGAAGATGAGGACCTTAAAGTTTTACAAAGTGCACCAGAGAGTCAAACCTCAAATATTTTGACCAAACTTATCGGCAATTATTTGCCACCAAAATGGTGTTATCCACCAACTACAAATTCTCCATCCCGCATGTTTTATGAAACTCTTCTTCTTGAAACCAGCTCCATTAAAATTCAACACAATTCGAATAATGATAAGAAAATTATCAATTATTCTAAATGTGTTATCCAAAAAATTATTTCCAAACAAGAATGGGGCTTGGGAAAAAACTTTTCAAAACAATTTAAAAATAATACCTTCCACCCTACCACATACAATTATTATGATTATCAACATGTATGGAAACATGTTTTCTATATGCAAAACTCCATGATACAACACTCATGGTTTATCAAATTTTGTGATAATTTAAATCAATTATCCCCAATTGGTTCTTCAATTGGTGGTATGAATTTGGTCCACATCCGGACGTCCTCCCTTCTATTCTCCTCCAGTCATTTGATCTATATTGTAAACATGTCAATCCATCTTAACCTGCTATTCTCCAACTTTATGCTGATTTCAGTTTGTCATGGCTTTTGCAATGGCAATATACATTTGACATTCAAAACCATGTTCCCTATTTGTGCCGCCTTTATGCTTCTAAATGGCGGGACAAATTCGAAATCCCCAAACAATATTATCCTGATTATTTGCATAATTATTATTCCAAATCCTTCAAAGGTAAAGAGTCTTATGCATCCAAAGTTGCTTCTTCAACGTCGCCAAAATCTGTTTCATCAACCTCATCCGATCTCAATGTTAATATTTCGGCCATCCATTCAAAAATGTTGTCAAAAAATCCATCTTTAATCTCCTCCAAAGACGCCTTAAAGAAGGAACTTCTCAAAGAATTAAATTCCCAACTTGATTCAGATGATCTCCTAGGAGAATTGCTCTCTCCTATAGATCCAATTAGTCCTCAGTCTAATGAGGATGATTGCTTCGGAATTCATTTTGATTCTCAATCTTTATGACTATCCAAAGCTCAATATGATCCCATTATTCTCTCAATTTTTCAAAAGAATTCAAATTTTCATCCATCATATCCATCTTTATTAAATAATTCTCACTTCATCAAAAGCCACCAACACCATGTGCTTTGCCTACCAATTCAAAAAGGAAGTCAAAAGATGCTCCCGGTGCTCCACTCAATGCAATCCGACAGCAAACATTATCCAAACGTGATTCAACAGTGAAAATTCTCCGACAGCTACAGTACCAAACAGTAAAAGTCAACAGTAAAAGCTGTACAGTAACTGCATTCGTGGATCAACCGTTCATATGGAGACGCAAACAGTGACCGACAAGTTACTATTCCAGCTACAGTAATCTAAGAAATTTGTCAAAAGTAAACAGTGATTTCCATTATTCCTTCCACTGTATAATTTTCCATTTTCAATGTAATTTCATGTCTATGAGACCCTGTACCATTTCATTTTTATGCATATGCATATTCGGTGTTTTGACGCCTTTTTGGCACTTTTGCTTTAATATGCTTATATGCGTTTTGATGCATGTTTAAGTTGAAATAAGCATGCGAGGTTGCTTCCCGGGGTTGTAGGGAGTTTCTGTGCAAATTTTGAAAATTAAAAAAAACAGATATTTTGGGGGCCTATAAATATCTGGAGTTAGATATTTTCGAAAGATATTTTCAAAACTTAACTCTTAATTTGCTCCAAATTCTCTCTGCCTTCTCTCTCACTTCTCGGGGGCCTGAAGCTCCATTTTCAACGATCCAACAATGGATCCTTGCTATTGGCATTGGGGTCTACGCATCTATCCTAACAGATTTTTCTTTTGACGAAGCTCGAATTTGCACGTAGATCGAGGCACTAGATATTTGACCCAACGAGGTAGGATCTCAGATTCTACTGCTGTATAAGGGTGTAATATGTAATCTTATACATTTTTACCATTTAAAAATGCATGAAAAGGTGATTTATGTTTCAGATCTAGTTTTTTATTTAAAATTATTTTTTGACATTTTCGGTGGATGAAAGTACATTTTGAGGGTTTCTTTTCGAGGTTTTGGCATAAGGTTTGGGTTTGTTGATGTTTGAGGGTGTTTGGAGGCTTGATTTGAGGTTTGGAAGAAAAAACATGCAAAAATAGTAACTCAAAAACACTTTCTGGGTGAGTTCAGTCGACTGAACTCATGAGTTCAGTCAACTGGACCTGGGAGGTCTGTCGACTAAAATTGTTTCTATTTTGGTTCTCTCTTTCAAGTGAGATTTTCAGTGGATTAGGGGCTTGGGCCAGTCAACTGGGGTCCTGTGTGGGCTGTTGGTGTTGTTTTGGTGGTTCAGTGGTTGGGTTTTGGCTTCCCTCACTTCCCTCGGTTGGTTTTTAAAGCGATGGATCTTTGAGATCTTGCGTTGTGGGGGACCTCTCGCTTGTCCACTACGTCGGGTATAACAAGCCGCTTCATGGCTAGCCTCCATTGTCGGTGAGGCACCGGGTGATACATTGTGAGGTGAAAAAACCCCGACATCCCTGGCACCCCCGCTGGCACCTCCTCCTCAACTGCGGCATCTTAGTCGCCGCCATCACCTCCAATGCCCCCATCACCGCTGACCTCACCACCTCCTACACCGCCTCCATCAGTGCTGCCACCCTCCTCCCCGACGAATTTGAAGCCAAAACCGCCCGTGCGAACCGAAAACACATTCAAAAAGAGAGAAAGGAGAAACATCTCTGGTTCCAAAAGTCAAGAGAGGGTGAGAGCAAGAGTCGAGAGAGGGAGACGAGAGAGAGAGCTCGAGAGTAAGAGCAAGAGCCGAGAGAGAGAGAGAGAGAAAGTCAAAGAAGAGAAGAGAGTTGTTTGATTGTTCACACTAATGAAGAATTTTGAGCCTATCTCAGAACTTATGTTCTGCCATTGACCTCACTGCCGTGAGATCCAAATCTTCAAAATTAATGGCCATTAGTACTTGCCCTAGGCCTCAACATTTAATTTTCCTGGCCGCCTAGTTTCTTCAAGCGTTACAACCGGCCGTGACATCGATATACGGGCCGCTACTTATCTAGGGCAACATAGTACAAGCCACTACCTTTTAAAAGCAACGGCCGCTATCTTTGTATTCCCCTTTACCCTTTAAACATCTTCAAGTTATCCCATTTGGGCTGTGGATGTTTCAAAACCCCTTTTTAACCCCTCTTCCTTTTGAATGAATGCCCCCTTTCTTTCTTGAGCCTAAGCCGATCCCCGATATGATCTAAAACTGTCCCTAGCACCTCCGATCCTCCTCATAATCTTAAACTGATTCATCGGTCCCCGACATGACCTAAAACTGTCCCTAGCACCTCCAATCCTCTTCATGACCTTAAATTGACTCACCAGTTCTCGACATGACCTAAAACTGTTCCTAGCACCTCCGGTCCTCCTCATGACCTTAAGCTGACTCACCGGTCCCCGACATGACCTAAACCTATCCCTAGCACCTTCGGTCCTCCTCATGACCTTAAACAGACTCACTGGTCCTCAACGCGACCTAAAACTGTCGCTAGCCTTCCCGATCCTCCTCGTGACCTTAAACTGAGTCATCGGTCCTCGCATGACCTAAAAGTTTCCCCTTTCATTCTTCGGTCCTTGTCACAACCCTTAGTCAATTTGTACGTTCACATTTGCACCTGATCGCATCATATCATGCTTGCATCTTATAAACTACCCCGTGAACTATGACCGGTCTAATTCCTTACAAATAGGGGTACGTAGGAAGCTCAATGGACATTCGGGCTCAACCATGCTTTTCTGCATGTTTTATTTATGCCTGAGATTGGTGGCATGTTCAATCGGTTCGTCTCAAGAGTTTTGACATTCACTTGCACCACGAGTTGCTGTATGCTCTGTTAAAGAGGGATAATTGTAGACACCCCAATCTGATCAAGCCGAATATTAGGCAACCGTCTCGAATGCGCATAAATGACGAAAGAATGAGAAACAAGCTCGAAGATCCTCCTAAATAAGAGAAAACACAAAAAATCATCAAATAGCCCAAGCCGTGACCTTTATTTCTCACAGCCGCCACAATTTGATTCTCACCACCACATTTTGATCTTGGCCGCTACTTTTCATGTAACGGACGGGACATTTTGATTCTAACTGCAACATTTGGCTACCATAAAGGTAACGGCCTGTCCTATAAAAAACATAAAGGTTACGGCATGAACTGTTAAAAAGCAAAAAGGTAACAGCCATTACTATTACCACTTTTTGGGACAGGTGGCAGCATTCCAAAAGGGGTCTGCCTTGCCCGTTTTGCCTATAAATAGGCACCGTTTCCAAGCCAAAGAAGGAGGGAACAATTCTAGAACACCCTTACTCTGCCAAAATTCATTCTCACCCAATATTCTATACTTTCCAAGCCATTTTTTGTGTTCTTACTTGCCTTGGAGGAGTACCCAGAGCTCGTATTGGATCAGAGGCATCCCATCTTCATCCTGAGGGGCCATTCAAGATGGATATACACACGAGATAACCATAGGAACCACAACTTTTCTCTAAACCTTCATTTCCTTCCTCCGAGGGTGTTGTGGGTGAGGTTTCCTTTGTTTTATTGATTATTTAGCATCCTTTTCAATACAAGTATTGTTTATTCTAATTTTGTTTCCTTACTATCAGTATTCTCATAACTTTCTATTTCTATATTCGTTACTATTTTCGTTCTATTTCGGAATCCACAAGCACACTGAGCACATTTGAAATTCTCTGAGGTTCACAGAATCTCACGGTCGTGACCTTTAAATGACACGGCCGTGTGGTTTCTTAAACCAATAATAACGGCCATGAGGAGTTTATCCTAGCCGCCATGTTTTTGATAGAAAATAGTACCGGCCGTGAGGTTTCTATACCGAGCTACCATTTTCAAACCTATAAAAGGTACGGTCATGTGGTTTATTTGCCTAGGCCGCGACATTCCTTTTAGGCTGAAGATGTAAAAAAATGCTTTCAAAACCTTCTATTATTTATCCATGGCTCCATTTTCCTTTGTATATTTCTGTTTTGTCTCTTCCCTTCTGCAACTTAGCTTGTTATTTTAATGGCTGATAAAAAGTGTCACACAAAGGTACAATGTGAGCAGTCTTGCAATATCTAAACAATTATTTTTCTTTTTCCCTTTGAGTGTTTCAGTGAACTAGTTCTTTAAATCACTTGCTGTCATCCTCGGTTGGTTAGGAAATCTTCTTTTGATGAAGTTACTCTAAGGTTTTGTCATATGTCTTGACAGATTCATTATTGTTTGCCCAGATTTGATTCCAAAGATTAAACAGATATTTTTATCTATAAAGCTCACTGTCTTTTGTTCCAATTTAAACTGACATTTTTCCCAGATATATATCTTCTTATTACTAAAATAACATTGTCATCAAATTTCTTAACATTTTGCTCCTGAACATTGTTGGTAACAATACCTTCAATCAAAATCCAAAAATGTGTTTTCTTCAGTTCTGTTACTTGTTGGTCAGTGAAATTGACATTCTTTAGTAGTCTCATAGCAGCAAGAATGTTAGAGCGGTATTGTGGAATGTAGTTCTCTTTCAGTCGAGAATTAGATTCTTCTTTTTTTGGTGATACCTTTTCAATCTTTGCTTTTTTATAACTCTCTTTCTCTGGGGTATGTTCAAGGACACTCTTTCTTTGTACTTTTTCTATTGCTGCAGTATATAAATTTATATATTTCAATTGAAGAAAGCAAATACTATATATTTGTTTAAATGAAACATGAAGCATATATATTTATTTGCTTTAAATAAATATGTTTTGAATAAGACAGATAAATATATCTGTTCAATAAGAACACATTAAATGTGAGTTTAACAGAATAGATAAATTTATCTGTACACTTTCAACGTGCTATCAAGCATGCAGATAAATTTATCCGTGAACTTTTTACATATTGTCAACGATACAGATAAATTTATCTGTACACTTTAAATGTCCATTCAAATGCATAGATAAATTTATTTTTGCATTCAATTTACTTCACATGTTCCCTAAGCAAGACAGATAAATTTATCTGTGGACCTTTTACATGCTGCTAACGATACAGATAAATTTATTTGTGCACTTTAAATGTGCTTTTAAATGCACAGATAAATTTAACTGTTCATTTATATAACTTTTCATGCTGTTCAAACAAGATAAATAAATTTATATGTGCTATTTCAACGGTCTTCCAATTTTACGGGTAAATTTATCTGTAAACCTTTCAATTGCTGTTAACGATACAGATAAATTTATCTGTGTACTTTAAATGTGCTTTTAAATGTACAAATAAATTTATCTGTTTAACAACATTACTTCACACGTTCCTTAAACACGACAGATGAACTTATCTGTTCAATCACAATACTAAATACGTGTTTATCTTTCTGTTTCGAACAATAAATTGTTTTAGTAGGTTAGGTGTGAGGAATACGTGGTTATCATTATATTTTTAATTGAATACGTATTTATTATTTGAATCGATGAAAGGTTACGATGAAATGGAGAAGAAATCACCGATAAATTCATTTTCATTGTAAAGGTGTAAAAAGTTGAAATATCGATACCGAGGAATGAGTAGAATCGATTCACTATCATCGCGTTTTTAGTAAAATATGTGTTCACCAGTTCAATGAATAAAAATTTATGATGAAATGAAGAACAAATCGCAGATAAATTCGTTCTTATTGAAAAAATGAACAAATCACAGATAAAATCGTTCTCATTAAGGAAGTGAATAAAGATGAAATACGTAAACTGGAGAATCAGTAGAAAACCTAACCTTAACAATGCGACTTGATTGAGTTGATTTTTGATTTGAGTAGAAATCCTAGCTTGCGACGAATGAGATTTTGGTTTTTCAATTTGCAAATGAGTTGAGTTGAGTGCAATTTTTGCTTCAAATGTGAAATGAGGGGTAGTGAATAGAACCAAAGGAGATTTATGAAAAGTTGTGAAAATCGTGTTTTGGAAGTTTGGAGCTAATCCTTGGGGTTGAGTCTTAGATTTTAAAAATATTTTGATAAAAACGGTGGAACATTTTAGAAATGTTGTTTGGTCTCCATGATTAATGGATGACGTGGCAGTTGGCCGCTGGATCTTTTTGTACATGATTAATGTATTGTTTGAAATGTTTTCGTAGTTGAGCTATGCCTTGATTTTTAATGATTCGATAGATGTGCCGTGATAGTGCGTGTGTATTGGGCCGTTATTGCTCCTCGGTGAAAGTCCAAAAACTCACGCGATAGGTGGTTCGCTGTCACGAACCAAACTCCGGGTCACGCGAAAAACCTATGAACAACCACCAAAACCGCCCCAACACAAAGGATGAAAACCCAAAAGTCCAAATAAGGCTAAAACCTTTGTAAAAACGTACTACTGAGGGTTTATTTGATTTAAGAAAAAATAGCAAAGAGACTACGGTCACGGCGTCAAAAGCCAAGGCTTTAAAACAAAAATATACTTTTTTGGACAAAGGAAATCTTTTCTTTTTAAAAGAAGCTTAGGCCGTTCCAAAATCTTCTTCGAAGCACAAGAGTTTAAATAAAGCATAAATCATTTGCAAACCCCGTTTGTAAACCGTTGCACCAACCAACGAAAAACGTAGTAAGAAACTACGAAAAAGAACAACCAACTCAAGGTTCTCTCAAAAGCATAAAGCATACATACATCGGCCATAAGAAAACATATGATTTACAATATGTTATATCCAAACATGAAACATATACAGAAAGGTATAATCTACCTAACAAAGACCAAACAACAAAGTCTTGTCAACAGCCACCTCCGGGCACCTCAAAGTCAACCCACAGGACCATGTTCACCTGAAAATTTTTTTACAAAAAAATCTCACATCGTGACTCGAATTCCAATAAAAGTAGACTATAAAACTGTAAAGCAGGTTATGAAATCATAAGCATAAAGACTCAACCACGAAACCAAAAAGGTTTTCCATCTTGAAAACCACAAATTTTTCGTCAGACTAAAATGAGTCTCAAAACAGTTTTACCTCATAAAACCTCACGTTTCCATCCTTAAAATCATGTATTGTAAAACAATGCAAATAACCTACCGTAGTTAAGGGAAAACAGTAAAAACATAGTATTATCCACTCGGGTCACACAGTTGAGGAAAATAAGATAAAATGAAACCTATGTACCGACTCTGTCAACTCAAGAAAAAGGCAATAACTATAGATTCCTGCCCATTACCCTAGTCCTGAACCACTTAAGACCTGCTAGGTAATGATAAGTTCTATACGAAATTACAACAACGCAGCCACACACGGGGGTAACCGGCTCTTTACAAATTACCACGACCGAGGGAAGACGCACCCAAATCATGCTCTTTACGGATTGCCACGACCGAGGGAAGAAGCACGCAAACCGAACACTGCTACGGTACATTTACAAATCATTTAAAAATCGAGCCCCAGATCCATCAAAATCTAAAGAGAATGCAGAACTTTTATGAGAGAGAAACCAGATCTAGAAAAAATAAATATTCCAAAATATCTCCCACACCTGATATTTATAGAAAAGGCCTAAAATCCAAGGTTCAGTCGACTGGACCCCCAATCCAGTCGACTAGATGAAGCTACTGGAAATACCAAAAATATCTAGTATAGTTGTCATTGTGTTTTCATGAGTTTAAAAACATTAATTTTGTTGAACCAAAATGTATCTTGTATTCCACAACGCTCATATTATTATTTTTTGGTCTAAATGTGTTTAAGTTGAAGAGAAGTTATGAACCTACTATGAATTTATTTTGTACAGAATTTTACAATTATATGGGCTCGGGACTTATGGACTTAGGGTTCCTCTGATGTCTTATAAATGACAATTGTGGAAGTTTTAGGGTGAACACTAAAAAAAATTAGAAAGAATAGCCGGTAGAAGAAAAGAAGTTAATTGTACTCTTTTACATAACGATGTAGTAAAATATTTTTGTCTCTCGCGCATTGATGTAAGTCGGTGTGGACCGAACTACGTAAATTCTTTGTGTCGTTTATTTTTATTTGAATATTGTGCATTAATATTTGCTTCCGATTGCATTCAGAAATTGATAATTAAATTCATACAAATTTGTTTTCAAATTTTTGCTTTGCAAAAATTTATAGATCGCTGTGCTGTCAAGATTGTGCCAATTTTAATGACTCAATTGACCTTTTTGTCAATAGAGGTTTGGAACCAATAATCTAAAACTCATATATAACAAAGATCAAATGGAATCACAAATGGTGAGATTCCCACAAATGACCAATGATTTGTGAGTGGATTGGTTAGGACTGAGTTCACCCCAAGAACATGAAGGTTATAGTATTCCAAACAATGTTTACACCACTTCTATGATTCACCCTTTGCACTTCTTCACAGACTTCAATTATCTATACAATCTGAATATCCTAACCACACTCTACAAAATTTACTTACAGGACATTAAGGATACAGAGTCTATACCCCTCATAGATTCTTACAGTAGAGGAATGATTCTTGTCTCTTCCTTTCATAAGAAGGGGGAAGTCCCTATTTACCATGTTCTCTAGTTCCTTTTCAGTTTGTTTCAATTTGAATAAACAGCTCATATATCTACAGATGTTCTTTTGTACACCCATGGGAAGCTATTAAGAGAAGGATCTGACCAATTTGAAATTTTGGAAAGTTCGAGCTTTAAAAAAGTTCTTGAAGAGGAAGCTCAAAGCTGTCCCTTGAGGTGGCTTTGGAGACGGACTTGAATAATTCCTCTTAACATGCAATATTGATTGGCCAATTTCTTGACGAATCGAGTCGATAGTTTTGGGCTCGACTGCATTCCCTGTTACATCTGTGGCATAGAGAGTGTCTTCAGCTTTCCCACCTTTCGTTGAAATTTCTGCTCTTTTGATAAACAGACTGTTCTCCCTGAATATCCTGGTAATGTCTGAGAGGAGTCCAACCCGATCTTCGGCGCATAGTTCCAGCTCCAGTCCCTGAATGATGAAGAACATTCGTTTAATAATCTCATAACTAGGCCTAGTGGCTTAAAAATCTCATGTCTAAAGAGAAGTTACTACACCTCATATGCTCATCTCTCAATTGTCGCTTCAAGACATTGCATAGCACGTTCTCGCTCAGCCTCAAAGCGTATAGGGAATCCATCAACGTGTCGGATATAGTATTCCTTGATCCAAACAACAAGTGTTGTCAAAGAGGTGATAATAAACAAATCAAGATAAAAATTGTGTCCACTTCAAATGGAGGTTTCATAGTAACAGATGGCAAACAAAAGGTAAGAATAATTATCCATTTGCTTAATAATATATAAACTTGCCAGCCACTCCAATCAATTAACAAGTCACATAATCAACCTTCCTATTATATATTTTTCTTTCTTTTTTGGTAAGAACATAATCTACTTTTCCAGGCCAAGCTCCACTTTCAAATGTCAATTATAATGCTTTATTTCATAAATTGTCCACACCTAATAGGCTTCCATCCTCCCGGTGTGAACCACACCAGGAAAGACTACATATTGCATGTCAGTCAGAGTGCACACAATATCAAATAAAAGCTTTGGCCGATCCTTGGACCTCATAGTAATGACTGTGTATTCTTTCTCAATACAATCCATCACGGTAACCTGTGGTATTAACCTCTCATCCTCAACTCTCCCGTGACCTGCTCTTTCATTCCGTCCATAGTCCCGATCAGCAAACATAATCTGATGTAATCTTCTGTCCCTATGTGTAACACCCGAGGGTGAAAGCATCGTTTTTGCTGTCTTCAAGTCATTATTTCCTTCAAGAACATTGCAGAGCAGTTCCTTCATTGTTGAAAGCCGATTCGGGTCTTTTATTGGGTAGCCAGTGGAATCATCAGTGACATGAACTACGGCTGCAGCTCAAGAGCTATGTCCATATCTCCGCATTTGCCACATTATAATGAAGCCCCGCAAGAACTGCACAAACTTCGGACAATAAACTAGGCCTATCAGTACCAGCTAGTTCAATTGAAGTGTGCTCATCAGCAGGCATCACCCCAACTGACCCTCCTCTCAATCAGGAGATGAAGAAGGCATCATTTTCAAGTGTCTGCAAAATGGAAGGTAACACGGGAAATGATGACGTTTGCCACACCACTAGCTCAAGAGAATAAATCGTGAGCAACTAGGGTGATTTAATTTGAATATTATTTTTCATCATACAATATTATGAAAGCGAATCTAGAACCAATACATGAAATGGTTATGAAAGTATAGCAGCATAATAAAAAATAAAATAAAAAAGTCACCAAGAGGGCAATCTCCCACTTGTTGCTCTGTTTTTTCATTTCATTACTTATTAAAGGAGATTATGGCAGGTTGGTCATATTCTACTACATACAAGGACCCAATTTATGATGTAATAAATTATTTATGCTACCTAAATTGGTGTCCTTAATTGAAAAGAATTACGAAATAGTAGTACCTTCTGGATGTAATTGATGACCTTCTCATCTCTAACTTTATTTCCATCGCCGTCAACCACGTTAAACACTGAAGCATCAAATTTTGTAGAGAGAATAAAATAAAATAAGAAACTATCTATGAGAAAATCTGTCAATTCATTTTCAAAGCGGTGGGGTGACAGAAGAAGAAGCCTTACCATCCATGAACCAACCCCCATTTTTTACTCACACGAGCCTTGAAAATAGTTTTTGTGCCACGACTCACACAGATCGTAACATCATTTTAAAAATTGGTCTATCCGTCCCGATATGCATTTCATGCAATCCATGTAACTTCTCGAACTTTCACCAAAGGACCGCAGCCCCCGTCTAGTGCATCTTCTTGAACTTTCACCGAAAAAATGTAGCCCCAAACGCATCTTCTTGGTCTTTAACCAAAGGACCGTAGCCCCAAACGAATCTTCTCGAATTTTCACTGAAGGACCACAGCCCCAAACGCATCTTCTCGGATTTTAACCGAAGGACCGCAGCCTCAAACACATGCACCGTCAACCGAGCTAACATTCACAGAACCACATGTTCAAATATTAAACCTATTGGACCTTGTGCGTTAAAATATTAATTTATGGGCCTAATGTTGGTTGATAATGTATATATGGATTTCTGGTTGAAAAGCCCTAGAAAAATTGCACAATACAAACCGTGAGAAAAATGTACATATTGTACTAGTAATAATCACCACTGTGAAGATTGGGGAGTTCGAGGGAGGTGGGGTTTTGGGGAGGATGTGTAACAATCCAACTCGGCAAATCACGCTTATGAACATAACACTCAAAAAACTCGAGAAACAACCTACCTTTGAATACCTGCGACATGTCTATGACAATTGAGATAAACAGAGTCATAAATCTCTAGAAACATAATTTCTAGAAGTTCCAATAGATTTTCCTTAAGGCTAGTACAATTGTAACACTCTACATGACCTGGAATGAACGTGTGCGACCCAAAACAAGATCAAACGACATGAAACTAGCCAAAATATAACAAAATAATAAATCTTGTATGTTTGAAGCTGGAATTCTTGATAAAAACTGATAGTTAGTTTTACACCTAAAGTAACATCACCATTTTCATCCGATTCAGCGAATCGATAGCCATGTAGCCAACCCAAGCCCAAAATACAATGTTCCAGGATTTTTTTTTGAGATTTTAATTACACGATAATTCATAACATAATATTCTAAGCTTATGATTCTTTTTCAAATTATCCCAAAAAAGGAATGATAACAAGCTTATGATTCTTTTGGCAGAGTGGATGACGAAACTTGATTGATAAAGATTTTCATTGCTTTGAAACTTTATCTGTAGAGATCTCTCGATTGCTTGATACCTCTAAATGTTAGATATAAACTTGTTATCCATTTGGTAGAAGACACGCCTATTTATAAGAGTATGAGATAAAGAGTCATAAAGAGACGAGTTATAAAGAGGCTTGAACTCTTGATAATTATGTTAATTTTATTTATTTAAAAGAAATAATTATTTAAGATTTTATTTTATCTCTTTTATTTATTTTTTAAAAGAAATAACTATTCAGTGACATAATTATATCTCCTTTATTTATTTTTAGAAAAGATAATTATTTAGAAAAATAATTATTCCTTTGATTAAAGAGATAATTATTTAGGCAAATAATTATTTTTCTTTTAAAGATATAATTATCTAGTAACATAATTATTTTGTTTTATTTATTAAAGAAATAATTATTTACTTTTAATTTAATTTAGAAAAAATATTTATTTTTTTATCGTATAGATCCCATGTGCCAAGTGGCTTAATTTAATTAGTCAAAGACTTATTATGTGGAGAATTACATTATTTTACACGTGGTGCCATGTAATTTGACTAATTGTGCAATTTAATTGGGAACCCTTTTATCACATGGCAATATTTGATTTGTCAATAATTGTATTATATTTTTGAATCGTGAAACACGTGTTAATTTGTGATGTGTTAAAATTTCTACGTCTATAAGTTGATTTTATGAGATTTTAATTTGACAATTTAACGGGTTAAATAATTAAAAAATCAAACGTGTGAGATTTAGTAATTTCTAGCAAGTATATTTTAGCATAACACATACCAGACTTCCACAAAACATAAAAAAATTCAACAAATTCCAATTTTTAACACGCGTAATAAATTTTAAGCAAGAATAACTGATAGTATAATCATCCAAGTATTCAACTAAACACTGAAGTTGTTTAAGATTCATATTACTAAATTTCAACCAATTAGATAAAGTGATTTACAATAAATTCCATCAGTGGTTCAGCAAAATATTGTAAATTGATTAGTTTAAGGGCGATGTGTCTTAAAGTTTATATATATAATGGGTTATAATTTTTTGTATGTAGTTTATTGAAACTTGTATACACTCTAGTCAAATTGAGTTGGGTTATAACGGGTTGAAAAACTATAAATCTCAACCAATTTATCCATCCTCTTTTCTTTACTTAACTCATCTAACCCAACAGACCAATTCATACAAACTACCTCAGGTGGGTTGGATTAGCACAAATTAACAGATTATCTTTACACCTCTAATTTTAATCATGTTACGACGTGTTTGTTAATTGTTAATCCCGTAAAAGGATTGATTATGGCCAATTGTCCATTAACAAATCTATTGGGCAAAAGTTTGAATTTAATTATTTAACATAATCTCACTCATGTCAAGTGAGTTTTTATTATGTAAGTCAAATTCATTCGAAATAAAATGTATGTATGTATGTATGTATCTATCTATCTATCTATTTATATATATATATATATACATCGAATTTTGATTCAACCACCTCAAAACTCACCCGGACAACTCATAAAATTGTTCCCATGCATTACCAAGCGTACTGTGAGACCTTGACCCGTTTTCTTTTTTCGGCGTTTTTGGACGCGAGTTGCATGTTATCTTTCGAGCATGTTTTTACTGATTTTGATGCACGATCGGGCTTAGATATGCATACGGGGTAGGTTCCCAGGGTCGTGGGCCGTTGTGGCGCGATTCTTGAAAATTTTCAAAAAAAGATATTTTGGAGGCCTATAAATATTTGGAGTTAGATATTTTCATAAAGATATTTTCCAAAATTTCTCCAGTAAGTTTTTCGTTTTCTCTCTGCCTTCTCTCTAAGTTCTCGGGGGCCCGGGGCTCGATTTTCAGCAATCCAACAGCGGATCCTTGCTTTTGGCATCGAGGGCTATGCAACCATCCAGTTAGATTTTAATTCTAGTGAAACTCGATATTGCACGTGGTTCGAGGCATTGAGTTTTCAACTCACCGAGGTACGATTCTAGACCCTACTGCTTTATAAGGGTGCTATGGGTAAACATGTATGTTTTTAACAGGTAGATTTCCATAGATTTGCGTTTATTTTAAAGTTAGATTTTCAAGTTTAAAACTCATTTCCGACGATTTTTGTGGATGGAATCGGGTGTCGGGAGTTTCTTTTGTGGTCTCGGTGTTAGACCTAGATGTGTGAGTGTTCACGGTTGTTGAATCGGTGTTCAGAAGTGTCGATTTGAGGCTTGGAGGGTTGAACCAATAGATCGGAATCATTTTTCGCTGAGGTTCGATCGACTGAACCTATGGGTTCGGTAGACTGAAGTTTGGTTTTGGGGTTCGATCGACTGAACCTATGGGTTCAGTCGACTGAACCGTGTGGGTTTGCGTTTTGTGGTTTCCAGTAGGGTGTTCGATCGACAGGGGGCTTGGGTTCGGTCGACTGAACCTGTGGGCTATTGGTTTGTGGTTTTGGGTTGGTTCCTGGGTTTTCGATTGGTGCTCTATGGTATTCAATTGATTAATTTATGGGAATTACTTCATTTAAATACCTGTGGATTCCTTTTGGGTTCGGTTGGTCGTGTGGTGGTTTCGAGGATTCGTGTTGTGATCCCGGGTGTTTGTTTAAACGCCATCCTTGGATTGACGCGCGTGTTTAGGTTTTGGGTGTTGTAGCACAGTCACGTGCGTGATGGTTATGCATGGGAGGTGTGGGGTTTTGGTGAGAACCACGGTTGTGGGTTTGGTGTTAGCCTTTGGTTAGATCGAGTTACGTAGGCTTGTTGATCGTGTTGGCGCGTGTGAACGTCGTGGGTCCAGGTTAATGGATGTCGGATTATGTGACGAGTGGCGTCGTGGTGTGAGGTTACATGTGGTTATGTGCATTTATAACTGTTTATTTATGCATGGAGTATGTAAGTGGATTACATGGTTTGTTAGCGTTATGTGTAACGTGTTTTATGCTTAAAAACCCAGAGTTTTATAGGCATGTGACGTAGTTTGTGGAACGTCGTGTTGATACATGGTTATATTCTTTAAATCCTATTTTAGGTTTGCATATGTGTATGATATGATTTAGATGAATCTGTGATCCAGTAGATGTAAATCCTGATTGATGATGCATGTGTGCGTGTGTGGATGTATGAGGTAGGCTGTGAGAGCCGGTGTTGAGGTAGGCTATGAGAGCCAGTGGATGAGGTAGGCTGTGAAAGCCGATGGTTGACATAGGCTGTGAAAGCCAGTGTTGAGGTAGGTCGTGGGAGCCGATATGTGTGCTCTGTCGGCTGAAACAAGGTCCTGACAAGGCACTTGTGTGTGTTTGTTATATCCAAAGGCTGAAATGATGTCCTGAGGAGGCATATGTTTCATGGATTGCATGTATTGCATTTTGGGACGGATAGACCAATTTTCTTAAAACTATATTATCGGCCTGCGGGAGTCGAAACACTGTATTAACGGCCTGCGGGAGTCGTAATACTAGATTTGTTTTTAAGACTCTGATGAGTCGACAAATGGTTTTTATCCTCGCATTCCCTTGCATGTGAAAATGGTTTTCTGGCTCTGGTGAGTCGTGATCTAAAACTGTTTTCAAACTATTTTTATGGCTTGAAAGATAGTCGAAAATTGTATCTTGTTTATCGAGCATGTTTAGCTTATATCGCATATGTTGTTTAGGATCTGCTGAGCTTTGGCTCACGGTGTGTGATTTTCTTTTTCTTCAGGTACCGGTCATGGAGGTTGATCTGCATGTGCTGAAGAGGTGGAAGAGCTGTAGTCTTCCTTTTTGTTAGCTTTTTACATGTATGCTTATAACATGTTTTTCGGGCGTTGGAGCCTTGTAATGTTGCCGTTTGGTGTTTATATATAATGCATGTATGGTTTAAATTGAGAGCATATTCTCAGGTTAGGTATCATGTATGGTTGTTTATGGGTGTTTCACATGGGCCAGAGATTGGGGCATGACACGTACAACTATCATTATCCATCATTTATCATCATCGACTTTTAATTCTTTCACACATTTAAATATTTTACCACTTTTTCACTGAAAAGTCTCATAACAAGTTTTAATTAATCCTCAAAATAAAGAGAGACCGGGTCCCTACAACTTCCCCCTTAGAAAATTTTGTTCTCGAAATTTAACACTAGGCCTCGAGTCAACTGCCTTTCCTTCAACCATCAACAATCTCCAAAACTAGACTACGCAAAGTCGTTCAACGATTGAGATACTAATACATCTCACACCTAAGATTGACGCATCGCAACATAAACATGTCTTCGGGAGATAAGCATTTATACCATCTGCTTTTGCGAGAAAGGGGTCTCACTAACATTAAGGTGATCCACATGTTGTCGGACCGATGTTCAACTCTCTCCACCGAGGCCGAAACGTAACTCACATCAAACGTGTCCAACTCGAAGCGATCACTCGCATAACATGAAACTAATCCCCAACCGGGACTGGTTTCAAACACTCCCTACTCTTTATTCGTAAGGACCAAGATTCCCATTTGAACTGCCACAAACTTGCTCATCCCATTCTCAAAACACACACCATGGACTACTTATGTAAGCCAAAATACACATTGCCAAGCTTTGACATCGTTCACAAGGACTCACACGCACCATACCCAAAATCTTGTTCAAGCCCTCACGATCGACTGATGACTACAGAACTCTAAATCACATCATCACTCCACATACGTCAATAGCACTGCCATTAAAGTCGAAGAGATGGTCATTTCCGAGCAGAGAAGATAAACATCTGGTTATAGAGAAAGGAACTTCCTCAACTCATAGAAAACTCTAAAGAACACATTTTCTTTTTATGATTAGCAAACATTCCATCTAAAACTTCCCCCTCTACTGATCCTCAATATGTTCCTCAACCCACACATCCACAATTCTCACTTCATTGAATTACTAGGTGTCACATCACTATCAAGACCAAGATTCCATACAATTGAAATTACCACCCTGGTATTATGACAATTAAGAGTAATACCGCCATGTGAACTTAATGAGCCACCTAGGCTAAATACGCCATGTAGGCTAAGCAAACGTTTAACGTTTAATTTGCATGATTAATAGTGCCACACAAGCTAAACATTCCATTGGTATATACTTACCCACCTGAATCCAAACCACATTACTCGTTACAATATAATACATATACGTAATCTCATGTTTTACAATCAAACCTTTGACTCTTAATCGATTAGTCAATTTCTAATCAATCGCAATTAATCCAATTTGGTATTAACTCATACTTATAACACGTACATCTGCCTCTCGAATTCACAACATTCCACACTTAGTCGGTTATTAAACTCTAAATAGTCATCAACCATCCCATTCGTCAATACATGCATTTACACCCGCGTCTTTCTTTTATATTCGTACCACACGTATAACAATTCTCTATCTGGATAGTACTAACACATAATTTTGAAATCACTCACCAACACCACTTAACCCATTCATAACATTCCAACCCAACAATTGAACCAAGATACGCCTCTTGTACCTAATATATTCATTTTACATATTACCCACCAAGGCACTCAATCCACCCAAGACCAAGTACAAAAGAACCACACAACTCGATTGGCATACTGTTACCTTGTCCTTCCAATGCTCGCACTTAAACACTTAATCCTTCAACGTACTCATACTAAGTTGTCACACAACATCATCAAGATTAATGGGATCACAACCTCCCTCACATTTTTATAAATAGAATCAAAGCATCCTTACAAGGGAACTCCTTCTCTATACAAATAAAACTTTCATGCTCCAATATAGACAAATAGGTTGGTTCTAAGAGGCTAAACCGACGAAAGATCTTCAAATTCAAATTCCTTGTGATTCACGTCTAAGCCACATTCTCTTAATAATCTCCAGCTCGCTTGCACTCAACTTGTATCTTTACCATATGCGGGTAATTGAACAGCAATTTCGAGAAAAATGAGCAGTTCCAAACGCCAAACAAAACACAAACTGAAACTCAGAACGGACTACCAAGGTCCCACAAGGTGAACAACACGATCACATAAACTTCAGCAAGAATCTTATTTTGATAAGCGCTAAGGATATCAATATCCCTGTACTAGCTAGAACATGCATCATATAGCTATCAACAATCTTTGATTTATTACTGCAGAAGTAAATTGTATTCCTCAATACTAACTATTCCTTTAGAAAAGGGACATGTGCTCCAAGTTTACCAACTTGACATCTCAAGGGACACAACCCGAACACTCATAACTCATAGGATAGAATAAACAAATCTTTACCAAAAAGCTACGTAGAACCAATCCTATACTCACACGATCACGATGCTACAAATTCACAAGGCACAAACAAAAGAACCACAATAAGGGTATAAGGTTTTTGGAGATTTTAATCTTCTCAAATAATTGCCAAACTAAGAATCCACCAAAAAGGTCTCGACATTCACATCCAATAAGGATAAAATAACCCAAACATGATGACCACCTACGAGATAGTTCTCTCTCTGCCTAGAGAAATTAAAAGGTCAACCGGAGACTCCCACTCAACACCATCACCTCCTAGGGTACCCATTAAATACTCGACTTAGGAGAACACTATCCACCTATCCTTACAATAACATTAAACTTCAATGTACCAGATGTTGTCGACCCTAATCACAATAATTATACCAATCGTCATACATAGTTCTCACACTCAAACCCTGCTCATACACACTGAATACCATTGACTTCCTTATACCCCAGACAATGCGACTTACACATCTACAAGTTCATCACCAAGTATACATAAAAGCATAACACCACACATTCACATCATGCCAAGGCTTCACCTCACAAGGTTGTGTTACACTAACCTGACTCCCAATAGATAAATAACATCCACACTACAACCTCAAGCTTACTGCTTAGGTACATCTACAAAGAAAACGTAAGGTGCTTAATCGAGGAAGGCCAAATTTAAGACTTCTCATTCGGAGTTACCCATCACTCCCACGACTATACAAACATCATCAACACTCTATTGTTCGAGCATAAGAACGACAGTATACTGTTTAAATCTAATGGATTTCACATGCCGATCCTAGGCCACTCAAACTATTAAAGTATACTGCTCAACTTTACTACTCCATGCTTCACCCCTAAGGGTAATACAACATAACCACATCTACGCCTTAGATCTGAACACAAACAACCACCATCCCTTCAAGGAACATCACACCCACCGATGTACCATTCTAAAATAACCGAGTCAACTACATCAACACATCTATCATGGTACCACTTGTAAGGAAGATACCAAAGTGACCGCGTTGTTACGTAAAAAGATTTGACAATATCCATATCTCAACCTCACCTAGGCACACAACCATGTTCTCACTAATTACAGCTCCCGAGCATAACCTCCTAACCATAAGGATAACAATCAAAATCACAAGCCTTTACTCCCACAAAATTCCCAAAGGACCTACAATCGTCACGTATCAGAATCGTAACCAAAACAAACACACATTCCAATATCTCTACAACTTCATTGTTAGCCCACCGAGTACATCTCTGAGCTACACATCTATAACTCAACTCCCGAATTTCATTAAGGAGCATAATTTAGCAACAAGCTAGGGAAAGGACATAAGGGCTATTAAGCAAGCTTTCAAAACAACAAGACATCACTATGACTACTAATAACACCTCACAGAGCAAGAGATACCCCCAAAATTGTTTAAGTTTAGAAATTTAAAATATTCTAAGCAAGTGATTATTATGCTCCCATCTATTATGTTCCCATCCATGCCCCATTCTTGAGTACACGACTCAAGACATAGCATGGCTCATGACGTACATAATCTTCAACACACCCAAACAATATCACATTAGGACTTTAATAGAGGGGTATTACCACTATTGTACAATCCAATCACAACAAGTAATCTTCGAGGAGTCTCAAACACCCTACCACACCTAATCATAGGTTACTAGTAATACAACTCACCTCCGGGAGTTACTACACCATACGATACTTCCTCAACAAAAGACTAAACAATTATCAATGTCTTAATAGCACCAGGACAAAACCCTGATAATACAGCAGGCAACTAACTAATGCTAACACCAACTGGTGCAGTTATAATAGCATGCAAGCAAATTTTACTATGCACAAAAGCGATCAACACTCAACCCATGAGTTTACCCCCATAGTAATCAACAAAAATCGGGTTGTACTGCCATAACCCATGCCACAACTCCGATCATGACCCCGCCTTAGCTCTATAGGCATAACTTCTATATAAAGGGCATTATAAAACTCAACAATATTAACCCAACCATACATTCTAAAACCACATAAACACACTGGTCATTATCAAGTCACATCACGTTGACATATAGCCACATATCGAGGAGAACCTTTAGGAATAACACACCAATTCGGGTAACTCGTTTGGATTTCTCGTTAGAACGGACATCGACCAAAAGTCTTTCTAACTTGAACTCCGAACTAATTGACTGGACACCCAAAAGCAAGACACATCATCCCAAAGATCCAACCTCCATACCCATACACCACATAACATGCAAACATCAAATCACTTCGTAGATATATCATCCAAACACGCCAATATATAAATGTTACACATCAATGCAAACTCTCACACAATGGATCAACCATTCCCACTACACCTAGATTTTTGAATTTAGAGCTCTGATACCAATTTGTCATACCTCGAAAAAGTAACAATAAAACCTCACGATATAAGTAGTCAAGAGACTCAAAAAAAACTTTAAAACAAAATCGAGTCCAAAAATTAATGGAAACTAAACTTTATTTGAATTAAAAACCATGATGTAGCTTAAAGAGTTGTTTGCCGACAGTCCGCTTGAGCGGACCCATAACCACTTGAGTGCCTTCACTAAAGCTGATTCGGGAAAAAAGAATATATATATATATATATATATATATATATATATATTGAATTTTGATCCAACCACCTCAAAACTCACCGAAACAACTCATAATAATTGTTCTCATGTATTACCAAGCATACAATTATCATCATCCACAATTTATCATGATCGAATTTTAATTCTTTCACAAATATAAACACTTTACCACTTTCCACCGAAAGTCTCATAACAAATTTTAATTAATCCTCAGAATAAAGAGAGACTGGGTCCCTATAGGATCCCTCCCCATTTATTTGCCTATCCACTCTCGTTCATTGAGCTTGGAGGAGATTGAGAGCTTCTCTGTCTTCTTCGATTGTTTGGTCAATATTAAAATTGTCATTCAGATTTGACTACTCAGTATCAAAAGCACTTAAGGCATCGTTTCATCCATGCCACATGTCACACACCAGTAGGTCCTAGTTCGACACTCACGTATTCCTAAAGGTTTGGCAAGTGTCTTTTCACTTCCCTAAGGTGATTGTTGGGCACCCATGCCGATTGGTCTCCTCCATATGTAAAAAAGGCCGCCTTTTTCTCATTTGATCATTTACTTACGATCTCGTGCCCCATACTCGGCTAGAGGCATTCCTTACTGCCTGCTATGCTTTCGTGAGCCGCCAATATCTTGTTGTGCATTGCCGTCTTTTGCCATCAACTTTTTGCACTACTATACTCAATCGAACCCTTGTAAGTCCCATATTCTTCTTTATTTTAGACCCATGTGGCTGTTTACTAGTTAGTTGAAGAGCTTTTTCTTTTCCTTTTCCTAAATCTAGTTGATTTGAGACTTTCAAATCCACACTTTATGTTCTCTAGTTGATTTTTTCTTAGTTAAATACTACAATATATGATGGGAAAATTTGTCAAAGATATCGACACCCCCTCTGCCCTCACTTCCTTTTGAGCTAAATATAACATCTCTCCCTCGGTCTCAATTTGATTCTATGACAAGTTGGAAAGAAATATAAGCTCTTTTAGGGCTTGGTATTCGAACCTGAGGAGATAATCCTCAGGAGCGGAAACAAAGTTTCCTTCCCCATTGTCTTTGTGGTGCAGGGTGGAGTTCACTTTCCCCTCAACTACCTTCTCTGTGAGATGCTTGACCAGTGTCGACTTCTCCCTTTTAAGTTTCGATCAATTTTTTCCATATAGTCATGGGCGTGGCCGAGATCAACTATTGCTTTATGTTGAATCTTAATATCAAAAAAATCTTCTATTGTTATACTCTTGGCCACAAGTAAGATTACTTCACTCACTACCTTCTCCATAGGTAGCTCAACCTTAGGCTAGATCATGACCTCCTCGACTCCATTAAGCACACTAATGATTTCATCCTGGTAGGAAGCGATTTTTGAGTTCGGGCAGACCATGTGGGGATCTTGGGCTGAGCTCATCTAAGGTACTCGATAATCTAGGTCGGTTCACCTGCATATGCTCTATTCATTTAGTTCTTTATTTTTTTATATCTGTACTAATCTCGTTTGTTCTTGTATGTTCTTAGAGTCTAGTCTAGCAGCTCAGCAACGTGGTAAGCCAATGTGAACAAAGTCAAGCAAGCTTTGGCAATTTAACAAGGTGCTTGATAATTGAGCTTTTGGACTATATGCTTAGCTACATGCATACCATTAGGCACCAAGCCTTGTTCTTCAACACCATTCATCCAGATCTAACCAAACAAGCCATGTCTTCCACCAAGCCTCACGTTCACACCGATTCAATTTTTGTAAGGCGCCCTCGAAGGCGCCTCTTCATCATTCAGCCCAGACTCCAACACTAGGGTGGCATTGGATCCTTCTCTTGGACTAGCACCTGTACCTGCAATTGCATCGGTTCCCTTTACTGAGGTGGTTCCCTCCTCAGCTCGCCTTTTGCGAATAAGCTTCTTCATCGGCCACTTAAAGCAAGGGCCTCCTGCTGACTTTCTGCGATGCCATCGTAGGAGGCCTAAGCCCATAAAAGATGTCATCTCATATGAATAGATGGCTCGACTACTGGCGTCCCAAACCCCCAAGAGGGTTAAAAGGCTCATGATACCCTGGAGGGGCATCGGCATCAACGACTTCCACCATTAGGCACTCGCAATTTCTTTCTCTGAGTTGTGTAGCTCAGTGTTAGGGTAAGTCTCTTCACCCACACTCTTTCAAAGTTTTTGGGGTTAGCTCTTTCACCCCTTTCATTGATAAATCTTTCTTTATCTCCTTTTGCAGCATCTCGAGTGTGTCGGCCTTCTCCACGATTGACAGAAAGAGCTAGCACGGTAGTTCTGCATAATTGAGAGGGATTTCGAGTTAGATCATAAAAAACTTAAGGAGGTCAAGGTGGCCCATATCCACGAGGTCACCTCGAGGTAGTCCTTAAAAGAGAAGGTCCTAGTCGTAGAGGACAATCTCTACATAGCAAAGGCCAAGGTCCACGACTTGACTGCAGAAGTCTAGGATTTGAGCAGCAGGCTAGACACTTCTTAGGTTAAGGAAGAGGCCTTCCAAAAGATCCAGGCTGACTTGGAGGCAACTCATAGTGACTGAGATGATGAGTTCTAATAACAGAGGTGGAACAAGGATGATCAACAATTCATGGGAGAAATTCTCCCCATCCGCGTTGAGCTCCTTGCCATCAGCGACATGGACGCCTTGATAAAGGTCGTGGTTCCTAAAGACTCCCCTTTATGGAGAGAGCTCCTCACTCTTCTTGGGTCGGCCTCTAATACCGCTGTGGACCTGGCCCTATTGACAGATCCCTTGACCTAGCCATCCTTTGAGGGTTAGGACACTCCTAGTAGCCTTCTAAATCTATTGACTGCCTAGAACGAAGTGATACTCATCTAGGGCGACGCAAGCAACGCCTCAGTTTAAAGGACCATCTTTCTATTTATGCTCTTTTTTTTCCTTTTTGTAGTTTTTCTATGTTTTGAGCCTTAGTTAAAAGTTCTATTATAAGGCCGGACTCCGCCTTTTGTACTCTACAAATTTCACTTATTAATGAAAAATCCCTCTATATTTACATTGTATTCCATGGTCCTTTCTTATTCTTTAAAGATATATCTTCCCTTCTTTTACACCTAGTCTATTTTATGTATGTTTGTAAGGTTAGCATACATCCTGGCCCTTGGGGATTGATCCCAAATAGCCTTTTAAATTTTTGAACTGCCCTAGTCCCCTGGCCAAACTAGCATTAGTGTTACTTAGGTCACTAGAACCTTAGGAATTATTCAAACTTTGGGGACTATTCAAACCTCATAGCTGAGCTGTGCTCAAAAGATAGATGATTTTATTCAGATCCTTGGGAGTTTTCCAATTCTTGAGATTATTCTAAACACATGGCCGATTTGCCTCGAATGATTTATTCAAACCCTTTGGAATTTTTCTAATTCTCGAGATTACTTTAATCTCAAGACCGAGCTAGCCTCGAAGGATAGATGAGTTATTCAAACCCTTGGGAATTTTTCAAATTCCTTACTATAGACACCTCAATCTGACCAAGCTAAATCTTAGGCATCCATCTTGAATGGGCTCCAATGACGAAAATATGAGAATCATGCTAAAAAATACTCCCAAGCAAGTAGAATCACGAATATGGCTCAAAATCCAAGAAAAAACCCTAAAGACCCTCAGGCCGTGACATTTGTGTCACGGTCGTTACCTTTTTGCAAACCCTAAACCATGCCGTGACTTTTTTTTGTCACGGCTGCCGCTTTTTTATCCAAGCTGCGACTTTAAAAAGTCGCGGTTGTCCTTTTTACCACCATAAAGGTGGCAACAATCACTGTGAAAAAGCAAAAAGGTAGCGGCCGTCACTATTATCTCTTTTTGGATAGGTGGCAGCATCTCAGAGAGGATCTGTGTTGCTCTTCTGGTTTATAAATAGGTGATGTTTCCAAGCAGAACAAGAGGAAGAAAAACCTAGAGGTCCAAGCTCTACCCAAATATACCCCCACCCAACATTCTCCCATCCATTCCACACTTTTCGAGCCTCGTTCATGTCCTTGCTTGCGTTGAAGGAGTTCGTAGAGCTCGTATTGGCTTGGAGATAGCCTATTGTCACCTCGAGCGGCCACACGAGGTGGATATTCACATGAGGTAATCTTAGGGACCACGACTATTCTATAAACCCTCATCTTCTTCCCTCGAGGGTGTCGTAGATAAGATTTCTGCCATTTTATTGCTTATTTATCATTTATTTTGATGTAAATATTGTTCCTTCAAGTTTTTCATTATAAATAGTGTATCCATATCTCTCTATTTCATATATTTATAGTCGTTTCTATTCTATTTTGATGCTCACGAGCACACTGAGCACTTTAAAAGTTTTTTGAGATTCTGAAACATGACGGTCGCAACCTTTTTATGTCATGGCCGTAAACTTTTTGCACATGGCCGATATATTTTTGCTTTATTTATTTACAGCCTCAACATTCTATTGTTACGGCCGTGACATTTGTTCTAAGGTTAAAAACATGAAAACTCTCTTCAAAACACTCTGATATTTGTTTATTTCAAGGTTTTATCTCCTTTTATTACTCTGTTTAGCATTTTCTCCTTTTTGTACCTCAGTTTATCTTCTTATTGGGTAACGAATGGTAGATCTGGCCTAGATCAAATGGGTCATGGTCTCCATTCTATGCACCTTTCTTTCTATATGTTCTGTAGTTATTAAAATATGACAACCATGACCTTTCAATGTCACGGCTGTGTGTTTTCTTAAACCTATAATAACGGCCGTGAGCTCTGTACATTAGGCCGACACTTTTTCTACCTTTGTTCCTCATAGCCGTAACATCATGTTGTCACTACCGTGAGGTTCTTGTAAGGCTAAAAGCATGAAAACCGTTTTAAAAACTTTCTGTTATTCCTTTATTTTTAATGTCTGTCTTCTCTTTATTCTGTTTGGCATATTTTGTATCATAGTCCATGTTCTTGATGAGAAATGGATGGCATATCTGGCCTAGACTAAATGGGCCATGGTCTCCATTATGTATCCCCCATTTCTCTCTATTTGGTAGACCTACAAACATAACGGCCACATCTTTTTGCTATGGCCGTGAGGTTTTGTGAGACCAGTGACATGAAAATGTGTTTTAAGCATTCTGTGATTTATTTTGATATCTTGTATATTCTGTTTAGAGTTATTACTTGTATAGAGGATAAAGGATAGTAGATCTAACTTAGAACCAATAGGTTATAGTCTCTGTTGTATATATCCTATTCATTTGAGCTTATTTTAAGCCTTGTGCAATGTTTATACCCTTTCTGTACCCTTAAAAACCATGGCTGCAACTTTTAGTTGTCACAGCCGTGAGTTTTTCATTATGTTCTTCATGGTTACCTTATATTATTGTCACGGCCGCATGTTTTGTAACTATATTTTTCACGGCCGCAACATTTGTTGCTACGGCTGTGAGTTTGCTGCATGTCTAATGGCTTAAATATGATCTCATAGTCTCTTTTATTTATTCTGTACAGCCTGTCCATAGCATGTTAGGGGCAGAAACATTGTTGCATGACCCTTAAACCTTTATTTGTTTGTTTTATCGTTTATTCGCATATTTTTTGCTTTGCTTTGCTCAAACGATACTGTGGCATATCTAGAAAGAACAACCAAGTTGCATGACCCTAGGAATCATAGTTAGGATTTTGTTTCGTTGGTTGCTTTTGTTTGGACTCTCTTCAACCTTCCATTCAGTACATGTTGCCTTTAAAAGGTTTACAACAAGAACCAATATTGACAAAGTAGAGGCTAACCTCACGATTGGGCAAAAATGGTGTCTAACATCTTCTCTTTTCGTACCTTAGCCCCTAAACCCTCTTTTTCTCTGGTTACGCTTTTAAAAGACATCCATTCTTCTTTTTATTTTTCTTGATTTTTCTCAAAAATCAAGTGGCGACTCCAATTTTCTAAAAAAGATGCTCAGATATCTTGGATTTTCTTGTTTTAAAAGGAAAAGAATATTTTTCTAAAAATAATAGATATTCGGTGCATCCTACAAGACCAAAACACCCATAGCTTTTTTTAACGACTTCGCTGGGGAATGGTTTTTAAAAAAAATCATAAGAGGGATCAACTTGAAATGTCAATGATTTTTGTTGTAAACTTTTTATCGGTATTCGCATTTGCATTTGCATATTTTTTTTCTTGGTTCTCAAACCCCCGCTCTACCTACCCGATACCCCGGTCAGTTTACTATCTCGGGATTATGTCGGGGAAGCCAGCTAGCTTTCTGGCCACATGCTTCCATAAATGTGGCAAAAAGAGTTATTGCGTATCGTTTGGCCATGCCTTACACCATTCCTGGCATTGGGAGGTATATTCTTGACTTTATTCGGAAGGTACACTGAGTAAAGACCTACCAGTCTCTTCATATGCATATAGTTTCTTAGAACCCCTTCTTTTAGGATCAATAAATCTCCTAGGGTTATGTGATTTTCTTTTATGGATGCTTCTGTTCATACAGTTAGGACTCCGTTTAGGACTAGTTTTCGTTTTCCTGTCCCATTCTTGTGGGCATTTTGGGAGAGATTGGGAGGGGGAATGCACCGAATATCCATTGTTTTAGAAAAATGTTCATTTTCTATTTAAAACAGAAGATCCAAGATATCCAAATGCATTTTTAAAACAAAACAGAGTCGCCACTTGATTTTTGAGAAAAACCAAGAAAAACAAAAGAAGACTGTGGGTCTTTTAAAAAGCGTAACCAGAGAAAAAGAGGGTTCGGGGGCTAAGGTACGAGAAGAGAATGTGTTAGGCACCCTTCTCGCCCAACCGTGAGGTTTGCCTCTACTTTGTCAATATTGATTTTTATTATAAATTTTTTTAAAGGTAACATATACAGAACGGGAGGTTGAAGAGAGTTCAAGCAAAAGCAAACAACAAAACAAAACCTAACTACGATTCTCAAGGTTATACGATTTGGTTATTATTTTTAGATATGTCACACGTATAGTTTGGGCAAAATAAAGCAAAAAACATGCGAGTGAGTAGGAAAATAAACAAATAAAGGTTTATGGGACATGCAACAAAGTTTCAATTTTTAACATGCTATAAACAGGCTATACAGAGCAAAACAGAAAAGATTAAAATACTATTTCAAGTTATTGGATATGCATAAAAAACACGACTATAGCAAGATATGTCGCGGCCGTGACAGAAAAGGTCACACAGTTGGCGGCCGTGACCAATATAGGGTTATTGCAATAAATAGGATAAATAAACCTCCCGACCGTGACTAAACAAAGTCGCGGCTATAGCTTTTATGGTTCCAAAAGGGTATGGATGTGAAATGAGGACCAAAAAGAGGCCCAATCATGTAGGATAAGTAAGATGGAGGCCATAACCTATGGATCTTAGACTAAGTCCACCATCCTTCATCCTCTGTACAGTTAATAACTCTAAATAGAACATACATGACAAAAAATGAGTAATAGAGCACGATAAACACACTTATCATGTACTGGCCTCACAAAACCTTACGGTCATAGCCAAACTAATTTGTCACGCCCTAATTCCAGGGTTACGTCAAATTCCACCATACAGAAAATGAGATTTTTTATTGGAAAACCATCAACCCAAATATATAGTAGTTGGAATTAAAAAAGAGTATTCAAGGTTCACTCTCATAAACAGAAGACATCATGTCCACACATGCATAAAGTATATCGTCTTAAGGCGTACAAAACTCGCCTCTAGAGTAGGCATCACATGTAATAACACGTCTCCAAAATAAAGGAAAACTCAAGTCAGTCTTTCGCCACCACGGGAATCCCTAAGTCAACTCCACGTGATCATCTACACCTGAAAAAGGTTTTGCAAAAAATTCCACAACGTGAGCCGAAACCCAATAGAAAAATACTATAAAGCCGTAAAGCAGGATATGCAATTATAGTACAAGATGACTCAACAACAGGAGTCCAAAAAGGGTTTTCTATCCTTAAAACCATGCATATCAACCAGGCAGATATCATTTCACAGTTAAGGAAAAACAGTAACAAAACAGTATTTTTCTACTCTGGTCACACAACTGAGGATAATAAGATAAAATGAATCTTATGTACCGACTCTGTCAACTCAAGACAAAGGCAACAACTATAGACTCTTGCCCATTACCTATCCCTGAATCATTTTAGACCTATTAGGTAATGGCAAGTTCTATACGGAGTCACAACAACGTAACCACTCAGTTTACGGGCCCAAAATCCGAGGGCACTAAGCACCCACCATCTTACTTACGGGGATTAACCCGAAGGCACGTAGGGACCTACTCTGCGCACGTTTTTGGACTTCTACCAAGGAGCAACATAGCTCAAATCCACACACATTGTCACGGTACATCTATAGAAATCATTTTAAAACTGTTATGTAGCTCAACTATGAAAATACATCAACATGTATATAAAAAGAGATCCAATGGCCAACTGCCATATCATCCGTCATCATAGAGATCAAATAACGTATCCCATCAAAACGTTTAAAAAGCTGAGACTCAACCCTGAGGGTTAGCTCTAAAACTCCAAATACACGTTTTTCATGATTTTCATAAATTCTCTGTTTTCAAAACCATCGATTTGAAAACCATGGACACCCACGCATCCATATCATGTAAAAACCAGGGGAAAAAGCACAAAACATGCTTTTTATCTAAAGAAACATGGTTTAAACATGAAAATACAACGTTTAGAACGTTTTTAACCGATGAAAAAACATATAACGGAACATAACACCCTTTAAAGACAAAATAGTTTAGGATCCTACCTCGGTGAGTTAAAAACTCGACGCCTCAATCCACGTGTAAAATTGAACTTCGTCGAAATGAGATTCTTTTCAGATGAAAGCGGAGCCCACAGCATGGTTAGTAAGGATCCACTAACAGATCGTCGAAAACTAAACCTGGGCCACCAAAAAGTCTAGAGAGAAGGTGGAGGAAACGAAACTTAGCTTAGAAGAAAAGGTTTTAAAATATCTAGCAAAGGTTTGATATTTATAGTCTCAGCCCCGTACAGGGATTCAGTCGACTGAATCCACCAAGTTAGTCGACTAAATGGCTACTGGAAAAGCCAAAAATGCCCCACTGCCTCAACTCAGTCGACTGAGTTCCCAATCTTTGTCGACTGAACCATAACAGTAGGCATCCAGTCGACTGGAATCACCTCCTCAGTCGACTGAACTACCACTATTCAGCCAACAAACTGAAAAACTACAGAACGGTCCTTCTAAACCCCGAACAAGCGTAAAACATATATGTAAAACATATATAACATGCGGTTCTACGAAAATAAAGCATAAACCATACATCGGGGATATACATGAACACAAGGTAAACAACTCCAGGTATCTAGCTTGAACCCTAGACTTAAGCTCCCACGTCGCTTCTTCAACCCCGTGATGAAGCCCTAGGACCTTGACATAGTAAATTGTCCTTCCTCGCAATACTTTCTCCTTCGTGTCTAGAATCTTCACAGGGCGCTCCTCGTATGTCACATGCTCATCAACCCGTAGCTCAGCCCAATCCAAAACATGTGATAGGTCAGGTTCATACTTTCGGAGCATGGAAACGTGAAATACGTTGTGCACAGACGCCAACTGAGGTGGCAATGCCAAACGGTATGCTACCTCTCCAATTCTTTTCAAGATCTCAAATGGTCCAATAAAACGCGATGATACAAGCACTCTATGTAACCGAATTATCTCTATGATATATAATCTATTCAATCTGTCCACCGAATCTTTCACACGGACATAGAGAAAGTGTGTAAACTTTGTCAACCTATCAACCACAACCCATACAGCATCATGTCCCTTAGGTGATCTAGGAAATCCCGATACAAAGTCCATCGTGATGTTCTTGTTGGGAATGTATACTGAAAAGTCATGCTTTTTATGTATTTTATTCTGGATCCCTGGCATATTAATAAGAAACAT
>JAULJZ010000011.1:4817217-4826912 GCA_032270985.1 Heliamphora pulchella | reverse complement strand
AAACGGACAATCACGGTTCGATTAACAATTCCTATCATGGTTCCTATCATGGAACAGTGGTAATGAAGAGTTAATGGTTCCTAGGGTTTTCGATTAGACTTGTGTGAGACGGAGAGAGAGAGATATACAATGATAGTGGGAGTGAATGGGAGAAAGACACGCACCGAGAGTCTAGAGAATTGAGATGTGGCTGCGAGAGGAGACGCTGCGATGTGAGTAGGCAGTACAATGAAGGGAGTAGGCGGTGCTACGATGGCAGCAGATGAACCTGTGACGAGAGAAGGCACTATGGCAGGAGGTCTAGGAGGTGCTGCGACGAGAGTAACTCATAAAGCTGTGCTAAAAGTATTGGGGTTTTGGTTTAGACTTTTGGACTTTTGGAATTTCAAAATTTGGAAGGTTGAATAACTGGGTTGGGTTAGATTTTAAATTAATAAAATTATTAATGGCTTAAGAGTGCCTTAATGTTGTGTGGGTGGGTGCACTGCCGCATTGTGCAGGGTGACTGTGTAAGGGTGCTAATCTGTTATTAAGTGGGATTTGGTTGTTCGGTTCGATCCAACGGTGGATTGGCAAATGAAAACCATAACTGAACCGATGTTAATGGTCCTAAAAAATTATTAACTGGTACTAGACCGTATACAATTATAACCGGCTGGAACCGTTCGGTTTGGTTTGGCTCAGTCCGGATTACCGATTCACTCGGTTTTTTGCGCACTCCTAACCCCCTGGCCCTTAGTCCCAGATCATCGACCTCCACACCCCCTACCCTTGACCCTCGACCCTCGATCCCAACCCCTGGACGATAGATCCCGAGTGATGCAGCGGGGAACGTAAAAGAAAGAAAAAAGAAATAAGAACTTGAATTTGTTGATTCGAGAACGAATACCGAAAGAAAGAACCTTCTTTAAACCTGTTGATTCTCAATGAATGCCAGGATTAAAGGCATCAAAATTTTTGTTGGTTCACACTGAATACTAAAGAGTCGAAAAAAGAGAAAACATTTCATTTTTTATTAATCAACAACTACTAAATGGCCATAAGGTCCGTATAAATTATTTATAATGGTAAAATTTTAAATAAACAAATCGACCTATTAAAGAAACTAAATTCTATCAAATCCCTGATGCATAGAAAAATTTTCAAATGATAAAATCCTAGCAAATCCCTAATTAATAGAAAATTTTCAAAAAGATAAATTTGAAATCAACTTAAATTTGACTACTAAAAATATATAAATATGTGCCAAAACAAACGGTACAAAAAAAGAAACTTCTTAAATAAAGTTATAATCAAAATTAAAATATCATAAAATGTCTCCTGCATCATTCCCCCCGACTTGAGAAAATTTATCCTCGAGTTTCTATGACTTGAAATAACTTGATAAACCGTCGCTTATCCGCATCTGTTTTGTACTTTAGGTTAATCTTCTCCAATAAAATCATGTAACATAATACTTCAACCACATTTTTGTTAGCAAAAAATAAAATAGTTCTCTTTAAACTGCAACTTAGAATCGGCCAATTCATCGCAGTTTGCAACACCAATGATGGTGATGTGATTTTTTTTTGCAATATTTTCTTAATATTTTCTTTTTTAATCTCCTCAATAATAAATGGTTCTTCGTAAAAAATTAGTGGTTTATTCTAATTCACAATAGGATCTGGAATAATATTTAAAGTGAATGGCCACTCAACCACATCCTCTTTCAAAAGATGTGAATTTAGTGGATGGTTGTAAGATTGAACTATTATGATCAAGGCAGCAATATGCTCAGACAAAACGACGATTGATTTCTCCACAAGAGCACTTCTTTTAGTCGCTCAAACATCTCGTGCATAAACATATTCAACAACAGCATATCGATCAGCACGAAACTAAAAAAAATCAATCTATTAAAGAAACTAAATTCTATCAAATCCCTAATTCATAGAAAAATTTTCAAAAGATAAAATCCTAGCAAATCCTTAATTAATAGAAAATTTCCAAAATGATAAATTTGAGATCAACTCAAATTTGACTCCTAAAAATATATAAATGTGCCAAAACAGACGGTACAAAAAAAAACTTAAATAAAATTATAACCAAAATTAAAATATCCTAAAATGTCTCCGGCATCACCGGGCCCCCGAGTTCTTGAGCCTCAAGCCTCTAAGACCTTAGGGATGGCAATTTAAATTCGGCCTGTAGAGGCCCGACCGTACTTGAAGTGTTTTGAACGGGTTTTACCTGATCCATTAATTATTCGTGTCGGGGCGAGTTTATAAACTAGCACCCGAAACGAGTCAGGGGCAGGGGCGAATATTACTCCCCTGGTACGAATCCTACCCGCATATTAGTTGTATTTAAATAAATAAATATATATTAAGCATAGTAATTATTTAATTTTTTACTTTACTAACCAAGTAGCTCTAACTCTCTAATTCCCTTCATTAAATCTAAATTAGGCCTAATTAATTTTAATAATTTAATTTATTTTATTTTATTTTTTATTTTAAATTGGATTACCCGCGGGTTTTAGGTTATTCAGCAGTGCGAGGGCGGCACCAAAAAATTTGACTCGAAGCGAGGGTGGGTAATACATCCCCTGCAAAAAAATCTATCTCGTGGCCATCCCTACGAGCCCCAGGTCCCCAACCCCCAGACCCAAGCCCCCAACCCCCCAACCCTCAAGCCCCCAACCCCCGACCCTTGTCCATCGACCCCGGGTCCATAACCCTAGGCCCCCAACCCCAGGACCCCTAACCCTTTACCTCCGAAACCTCGACCCTCGGACTCTAGGCTCCCGAGCCCTAAGCCCTTGACCCCCAGACCGTTGAGCCTCGACCCAGGATGGTCGGACCCCCGACCCCAAGCCCCTAAGGCCCCGTTTCTCGAACCCTCAACCCTAGACCCCCAACTCTCAATCCCCGAATCTCGACCCTTGACCTCGAGCCCCGACCCCAAGCCTTCGAGCCCCCGTTTCCAGGACCCCAGACCCTCAAAACGTAAACCCCAACCCCAGACCCTGAGCACCCTGACACCACTACCTCCATCGCCGCTACTAACACCATCACCGTAAAATGACTTGCACTATTTTTTTTGGAAATCAACTTTGGTCTTGTGAAGTAAAATATTTTACTGGAAAAAAAATTATGTTTATTTTATTAAACTAAACACTGAGAAATAGATAAAATATTTTACCTGAAAATATTTCACGTCGAAACAAACAGAGCTTCAGCGTACAGTACTAATTAGGCTGCACACAACTTAACAATATCCTTTTTGCTCCCCTTTCTTTTCGAAGGTTTTAATTTTCTTTGTTGTGATCATTCTGTAGATTGATATATTGTCAAGAGTAAACCACAAGAACTTTGTTAATCTTCTTGGTTACTGTGAGGAGGATGAACCTTTTACTAGAATGATGGTGTTTGAGTATGCTCCCAATGGTACTCTCTTTGAGCATCTGCACGGTAATTCCACTAGCCTCATTTACCTTTAATGTTGGTGGTACAAGTTAGAATTGGAGACTTTCATTTCTGAAATGCAAATATCTTATTTCTGTTTTTTCTTCCGGTTAAAGAAGTTGAACATTCGAGACTTTTTATTTCTGAAATGAAAATATCTTATTTCTGTTTTTGTTTCCAGTTAAAGAAGTTGAACATCTTGACTGGAGTGCAAGGATGAGGATTATCATGGGAACTGCCTATTGTCTTCAGTACATGCATGACCTGAATCCACCTGTGGCACACTCAAAACTGATTTCAAATGCTATCTTTATGACTGATGATTATGCTGCTAAAGTAAGCTGCTTTCTCTGTTCTATGTTCTAATAGACTTTAGAGACGGACTTCAAGATTTTAATTCAAGTGGCAAATGGTTCTTAGGCAGCGGATATTAGAATTTTTTTTTTTAAAAAAAAAACTCTTGGGAACTGAATCTATATAATTTTGAAATATTTGGGGCTCGTACTACTATAATTATGATTTTTTTCCGAAGCTTAGGGGAGCAGCCGCCCCCGTCTGCACCCCCCCCCAACACACACACACACACTCACACGATTCATACTATGCAAATAGTTTCCCATGACTGGTGCTTTAAAGTGTATAATTTAAGTTTCCTCTGTTTTCTCAGATTGTAGAGATTGGTTTTTGGGCAGAGCTTTCTTCCAAATCAAAAATCTTGGGGGAAAATGAATCAGAACATTCTGAATTACCTCCCTTATCTGATCCTGAAACAAATGTGTACAGTTTTGGGGTATTGTTGTTGGAAATCATTTCTGGGAAGCTCCCTTACTCCAAAGAACAAGGGCCTCTTGTGAACTGGGTAAACCTTTAAATCAAATATTTCCCATGCTTGTTGTAATAATTGGTTTGTATCTCAAGTTCATGGGTAATTTTATAAAGGCAAGCTATTACTATGATTTCAGGCTGCTCAATATTTGAACGACAAACGGAGCTTCAGCTACATGATTGATCCAACTTTGAAATCCTTCAAAAATAATGAGCTCGACATCATCTGTGAGGTAATCCACGATTGCATTCAACAGGATGCAAGGAAGAGACCAACCATGAAAGAAGTCGCTTCAAGATTGAGGGAAGTGATTGCCATATCATCCGATGCGGCAACTCCCAAACTTTCTCCCCTCTGGTGGGCAGAACTCGAGATCCTATCCGCCGAGGCTTCTTAATTCGCTTCGACTCTTTTTCCTTCGCTATACCTCGTGTCCCTCTCTTATTTTGAATTGAATTGCAAAAGGGTACCTTCTTCTGTTACCTCCCGACTAAAATATATCATTATCTAGTACTTAACTATGCTTGTGTCTCTGGTAGTCGTCATGTCGCAGTGTACGCTTATTTTCTTATATTCTTTCCCAATTGTTTGCTCAACATGATCCTTAATTTGTCACAAAAGAGTTCTACCAAGTTTCACAAGTCTAGACCTCATGTGTAATTGATATATGTATTTTGGTGATCTAAGTTTGGTTTGTGTATCTGATTTTATCTGATTTTACCAAGGATTGTATCTGATTTTTTTTCAAGTTTTTGTGTTATCAAAAAAAAAAAAGTTTGGTTTGTGAAAAGGAATGAATGAACTTCAACTGGGATTTTAGTTCTGCAGTGCAAATCTAATTTTTTTTTAACATTCTTGTGGAATAGGCTGCTGATCAGTTTATACTCTTAAAAAACAAAACAATAATTTCTGGCTACTCAGATTCTTGGCAGCAGTGTTTCTGGTGAATGTCTGAAATAGTTACAGAAGTAGAACTCTGAATACTTGATTGTGACATATGTCCTCAGTTTAATTCTCTACTACTTTCTGATTTGATACAAATTCTGGTCCCTTTTCGTTTCTTTATTATGTGCCCTATTATGGAGGACAAGTAGGGGATGGACGAAGAGGGGAAAACTAATACCTTGTGGCTATATTTGATTACAAATACAGGTTATGGAATTGGTAATTTATTGGTAGAAACAAATTAAGAAATTAAAATTTCGTTAATTATAGTTTGATTTTTGGAATCAACATATTAGGAAAGATCTTATTGATTATGGATTGATTTGCGAATTTATTTTCTCTCTTTTTTTTATAATTCTATTTTATCAATATAAATAAAGAGTTGTACCTTTTTGAAGATATGCAAGAAATTATAAAATTCTTTTTAGTATCAAGCCAAATCAAGAAAAAACAAAAGAAATTGCAAAACCCTAAACTCGCGGCCACCTCTCCTTGTCGCTGATGGTTCCATCACCACCAGCCCAACCGAAATCGTAGCCTTCTGGTTTGCAACTCTATGTCCATCGCTGCCCATCCCTTTTGGTTTGGTTCAAAACCCTAGCGTTGTCAACCCTCCCTTCCACTCCCTAACACGAAATCCTACCTCCGTCACACCTTCCCTTCCTCTCCCCAACACCAAAATCTTAGACCCGTC
Organism: Heliamphora pulchella; assembly: GCA_032270985.1. Lineage (NCBI taxonomy): Eukaryota > Viridiplantae > Streptophyta > Magnoliopsida > Ericales > Sarraceniaceae > Heliamphora > Heliamphora pulchella. Next base: position 4,821,001 of record JAULJZ010000011.1, on the reverse strand, counting down.
ACTCTTTTTTCTGGTTTAACTCTTTTCTAACTCAGCCCCCTTTTGGCTGTCCTGTCCCCACCCATCCTCATTGTCAACGCCTCTTGCCATCAACCCCTTGCCGACAATATTTCCCTTTAGTCGGCGACCTCGACCGTCAACTATCTTTCTAGTTTAAACAGTCCCTCGCATGTTCTTTACTTTTCTTCTGATTTTACTGATGTGGTAACTCCTTTTCTTTGCTATTCATATCTATTGGGGGCTACCAGTGTTTTTAGGTAGTAGTCTTCTTGGTTGTATCGCGTCTCCAACTGCCTTTGTTTTGACAATATGACTAAATTCAGCATTAAAAGTGTGTTTAAGTCGTCTCAATTTGGCTTTTCTCTTTCTCAAATTGCACATGTTCATCATATTATCAGTGTTTAGTATCTTGTTTAATGGAAAAAGATTTACAGCTAGGAGTCGATCTCTCCGTCTCTATCTTGGAGGCAAAGTCAAGTTTAATTAGCTTTTGATGATTGAGCAATTACCACTCGAGATTGATTCTAAGTATATTCAATGGGTATTGAGAATTGCGCCATCTTAGCTTGGACCTTCAACACTATAGAGGAACATGTCCACTACATGTTTATGTATTATGACATAGTTCCTCATTTATAGTCGGCCATTGATATAGATATATTCACTTGCTTGTAATGATGTTCGTATTTTTGAGTTATATGGGATATCTCTCATGCATCTTAGGAAGCTTTGGGATATTTTGTGATAGGGTTTTTTGGTTATCTACAGTCCTGTTGGGGAGAATTAGTGTAACATCCCAAATTTTAATTAATTACTTAATTTATATTATATTAAATTATATATAAAAAATAGATTATTATTACTTTGTATAAAAAGAAAAATATATTTATATTAAATTTTGAGATAATCTTCAAATTTGAAAATAATAGCAATTATTATTATATTTCGATAAGAATGGATAGGTGAAATGATAGTGATGGTGGTTTTTTTTAAGATTGAAGAGTTATAATAGAAGTGGGAGTATTTTTTATGAACATGAGAAGTTCTAGAGGTAAACTAGAATTGGAGTTTTGTATCTTTATATATATATATATTAAGAAGTATAAGTTTTTTTTAGAAACAACTAAGAAGAAGAGGGAAAAAAAAGGACCATTGGAGGAAAATGAGAGAGGTAGAGAAGAACAAAAAAAAAAAAAAGAAGGAAGATGATGAAACAAACCGGAGATTGGGAAGCGGATACAGGGGCAGCAAGAAATCAATTTACACGTTGATGTTAATAGCCTAACTTCGGGCGGCGATGTGGTATGGCATATCCATGAGTGCTACGATGCACTCTAATGTGTTTGATTAGTTTTTTTTTTTTTTATCATAGAAAGTGTGTATTATTATATCTTTCGATATGCAGAATCTGTTTTGAGAGTTATTTTGGTAAAATTCTTATCCTAAAATATTAATATAAATTAAGTGGTAAATGTGTATATAAGTTTAACTAGTCAATTGTTAAGATTAAAATTGAAATTTAATTCGATTATCGTGATATTTTAGTATGTTATTATTCGAACTTTAATTGAGATAAGTAATGATCTTGGTGTTATTAATATGAAAAATTGAATAAAAATAATAAATATCTTGAAATTTGAAAGGAACATATATATATAATATTATTCAAACAAATCAATGGCAAAATGTAACCCTATTTTATTTTTACGATATTTCAACATGTTATTATTTGATTTTAAACTGAAACACCTCATTGTTTTGATTTGGGTAGATATAATAATAATAAGGGATAATTACACTTATCTCTCTTGAGATTTAAGCTTATTACAGGGAGCTTTCCTGTGGTCTCTGAAATTACACTAATCTCCTCTGAGATTTAATTTTTAACATCAATTACACCAAATTGTTAAAATTTTCATTGAAATTTAACAGAAATCGCCCATCCCACCCCAAAATCACAATTTCAACGGAATGGTGGTTTTAAGGTGGGAATGGTGGTTTTATGGTGGAAATGGTGATTTTATTGGGAAAATGTGGTTTGAATAGTGATTTTGGAGTCAAAATGGTGGTTTTATGGTGGAATGGACGGTTTTCGTTAAATTTTAACGAAAATTTTAACAGTTGTGTGCAATTAATGTTAAAAATTAAATCTCATGGGAAGTTAGTGTAATTTCAGAGACCACAGGAGAAATTCCTATAATAAGATTAAATTTTAAGGGAAGTAAGTGTAATTATTCCTAATAATAATAAATCTGAGAATTAGTGTAATAAAATTTACTCGATTAGCATAGTTCTGCAATGTAGAGATTTTATCTTGTATAAAAGATTTATAATATTTTAGTACACCCTAATTAAGTTTCATTTATTTAGATAACTTTTTAACCCTAAGAATAATTTATTCTTATGTTTTTCAAGGCGTTTAATATGATTTTAAGATTAGTTTACTTAGATTTTTATAACAAAATATTTATATAATTTTAGTAAAAGAATATATATAATAAATTAATTAAGCTTAAATAATTATTCAATAATAACAACGGTAGACATAGTCCAAATATTATTATATTTTAATATATTATTATTCGAATCTAGAGTAGAATAAATAATCGTTTTAATCTTACTAAATATTATATATTAAATAGAATTTAAATATTATTGAAAACTATCCAATAATAATTTAAGAAAATTAGCATGAACAAAATCTTAATGGGGTTTAACGTAATATTTAAATATTATTTGAGTTGGCACTAATTAATATTAGACTTTTATATTTGTATAATTCAAGATGGTGGCCGATTCATTTTCTTTACGCATAGTACATTGTTCGAATTCCATGTGCGTCGTTTAACATACTATATATTTTCTAAAATTACCCTTGTCCCCAAATGATTTAGAAAAATAGAAGAAATTTTCAAGAATTACTTTTTTAATGAAAATATATAAATATTTATAATGTAAACTTCATGACATAAAAATTATTTTGACTAATTCATGTATTATATGGAGCTTTTGTACACATCTTTATGACGTGACTTATAAAATTCTATTTTGAAATCATGTTAAAAATTCATGGGATACACCTTCTACGATCGTGCACTCGTGGTGACTTTAGTGCTCAACGGTTTAAGGGACAGTCCGAATGTTGTCTGGTGACCTGAATCATATCGTCTTAGAAAAGAGACTCGGGTGCAACCTCATAATAACTCTAAGTTCGATGTTGAATCCAACGAGTCGAGAATATCCCAAGCTTATTTATATTTGATACTAATTATTCATTTTATTTATAGTTCCCACGGATTATAAATGATAATGCTGTTATTGCCATTGTCGTGCTGATTATTTTTATGATGAGATTTGATATATCGATTACTTGTCACTGGTTTTGATATCAAGTGAATATATTCACAAATCATGTTTAATGAAAAATGTGAATATGATAAAAATTGGAAAATATTTTGTAACACAGTGATTTTATACTGTTTATTATATGCCATAATTATGTTTCAAGCATAAATACTTTAAACATTTTGTTTTTAATTATATTTCACTATATATACTTGTCATTCATCGAGCCGTCAGATGGCGTTGTATTTAACATTTTCAGATGATCGATAAATAAAAGAATTGAGAGGACTCTGTTGTGTTTTGAAACCCAGTACTAGTGACCTCATAGGAAAGTTTCATTTTGCATTTTTATTGAGTCTGTATCCTTTGGCGACGAGGTGGCACTCAAAATAATTTTTCTAAACAATCATTGTTTAACGGGAAATTGAATGGTTTACAA
>JAULJZ010000011.1:4766289-4779269 GCA_032270985.1 Heliamphora pulchella | reverse complement strand
GACTACTCAAGGTATGGATACATTTACCTGATACACCGTAAGTCTGAATGCTTTGAGAAATTCAAAGAATTCAAGGCGGAGGCAAGAACCATCTAGGTAAAAGTATCAAATCACTATGATCCGACCGTGGTGGGAAATACCTCTTTGGAGAGTTTAAGGACTACTTGTTATCAGAGAGAATTACATCCCAATTGACTACACCTGGCACTCCACAGCAGAATGGTGTAGCAGGAAGAAGGAATAGGATTCTTATGGAGATGATAAGGCCAATGATGAGTTATTCAAGTTTACCCGATTCGTTTTGGGGACTCGTTTTAGAAACTGCAGCTTACATTCTTAACTTGGTACCTTCTAAGTCAGTACCTTCTACTCCCACAGAACTGTGGATCGGGCGCAAGCTTAGTCTGAAACAAATTCGAATTTGGGGGTGTCCAGCACATGTGCTGAAAGGAAATACGAGAAAGTTGGAACCGAGAATGGAAGTCTGTTTCTTTGTAGGGTATCCTAAGGGAACGAAGGGTGGTCTATTTTATAATCCTAAGGATCAAAAGGTCATTGTTAGCATTAATGCCCAATTCTTGAAAAATGATTATATTATGGATTACAGGCCTAAGAGTAAAATTGTTCTGAAAAAACTGAGAAAAAATACCAGTAGAACAAAAGAGGAATCACAAGTCACTGATATTCCATTACCTCGTCGTAGTGGGAGGATTATCGGGACAGGTGCAAATCAAGAACATGGTGCAGATGCACAGGGTTCAGATTCTGCACAGCCTATTACTGCTAGTACACAGACACAGGTAGTGTCTCGTCGTAGTGGGAGGGTTGTTCATCAACCTGATCGGTATATGTTCTTGGGAGAGTCGTTTGACAAGATCCCGACAGAACTAGATATCGAGCCCTATAACTACAATGAAGCACTAAAAGACAAAGATGCAGATCTTTGGCAAAAGACTATGAATTCAGAGATAGAATCTATGTATTCTAATCAGGTCTGGGAACTTGTAGAACCACCCGAAGGGATAAAACTCATTGGATATAAGTGGATCTACAAGAGGAAGAGAGGAACAGACAGGAAGGTTGAAAGCTTCAAAGTTAGGCTTGTTGCTAAAGGGTTTACTCAGAAAGAAGGGATCGACTATGAGGAAACCTTTTCACCGGTAACCATGCTTAAGTCTATCCAGATTCTCTTATCCATTGTCGAACATTTCGATTACAAAATCTGGCAAATGGACGTCAAGACAGCTTTCCTTAATGAAAGTCTTGACGAGTGTATCTATATGATACAATCAGACAGATTCATTGCAAAGGGCCAGGAGCACACGTTGTGCAAGCTTAAGAGATCCATTTATGGACTTAAGAAGGCATCGAGATCTTGAAACACTCGATTTGATCAAGCTATAAAATCTTATGATTTAGATCAAAATCCAGATGAGTCCTGTGTGTACAAGAAGCGTGACGGAAGCGTGGTGATCTTCCTAGTACTTTATGTAAATGATATCTTGCTTATCGAAAACGATGTGGGGATATTATCTACGGTTAAAGTATAGTTATTTGGGCAGTTTGATACGAAGGACTTAAGAGAAGCCAGTCACATCCTTAGGATCAAGCTTGTGCGAGATCGAAAACAAAGGATGTTGAGCTTATCACAAGCAAAGTATATCGATGATATCCTTGCTCGTTTTAGCATGCAGGATTCCAAGAAAGGGTTTCACCCTTTCAGGCGTGGAATCATTCTATCCAAGGATTAGTGTCCTAAGACACCCGATGAGATAGAGAAGATGAAGGTGATTTCTTATGCTTCGGCAGTGGGAAGCCTCATGTATGCTATACTTTGCACTAGACCCGATATCTTCTTTGCCGTTGGCTTGGTTAGCAAATATCAGTCTAATCTGAGGTAGGAGCATTGGACTGTGGTAAAAAATATAATCAAGTACCTGAAAAGGACTAAGGATTATATGTTGGTTTACCAGGCAGACAGTCTAATATCTTTGGGGTACACAGACTCAGATTTCTAGTCAGATAGGGATTCTCGTAAGTCTACCTCAGGATATGTGTTTACCTTAGAAGGTGGAGCTATAAGTTGGAAGAGTATCAAGCAGTCATATATTGCTGATTCCACCGTGGAGGCCGATTATGTGGTAGCTTCTAAAGAAACCAAGGAGGCCATTTGGCTCGGGAACTTCCTGTTGGATCTAGATGTAGTGCCTTCAGTTCTGTCGGCTATTACACTTTACTATGACAATAGCGGAGCGGTTGCAAACTTGAAGGAGCCAAGGGTCCATAAAAAAGGCAAGCACATTGAGCAAAAGTATCACCTGATACGAGAAATTGTACAGAGGGGTGATGTTGCTGTGACCAAAATTGCATCAGGAGACAACTTTGCAGATCCTTTTACAAAGAGCTTACCGGCTAAGACTTTTGATAGTCATGTAGAGGGTATAGGAGTCAGATATATAGCAGCATGATTTTAAGTATAAGTGGGAGATTGTTAGGGTTGGTATGCTGAAAATCATGTTTTTAGTACTTAGTTTTATTTTTAATAAAATTTATTTTCTATTTTATAAGAATCTTTATGAGCAATATATGTGTATCATTTCTTTCTTATGCATGGATGTTCAATATTCCGTATAGTATTTAATCTGGTGTGTAGAGCACGGCTTACACACAGAAGGCCAAATTTTAGGTTCTTGTAGAATATAAGTTTCATGTTCACAGTTTAGATGGAAATGGACATACCATCGGTACGACTGCGGCATAGAGTTTTAGTAGGCCTGCCTTAGTTATGGGGAACAGATAATAGCGTCGTCTATTGTTCCGACTCTTTGTGCTAGTACACTTTGTGTGCATTGAACGAGACATTTGGGGTAATTAATTTTATACTAACTATATAAATTAATTCACACCCCAAGGTTATTATGAATAGTGCTTATCCTCTTAATCCTAAAATAATTATTGATTTACATATATTTAATATTCGTTGTTTTGATTAATTAATGGGTTCGATCTTATATGGGTCTACATTCCCGGTTAGTTGGACAGCGGTATTATTTATATGAAAAATATTAATTATTGACAGAATCCATGTCCCAAAAGATCGGAATTGACGATACCCCCTTAACGATACTTATAAGTTTTGACCGGGCCAAATCCTGCAGATGGATTTAATTATTTGGCGGTCAAATAAGTTAAGCAGAAGGGCTTAAGGAATATCTAGATGCTGATTAAATTAAATTGTCATTAATTAAATTTAATGGGCAGATATCAGGAATCTTAACGTGAAAAAAATGGTTAGCATTTAATAACAGGAGCTCAATGCAAAAAGGTCTTGAGATTATGGGTCAGAGTGCAATTATAGTTCTTTTGTGGTGTGAACTATAATTCAGTATTTTATGAAAATTACATAAACCGTTGCGTCTTTTCATAATTGCATAAATCGCTGGTAGGTATCTGTGTTCCACTAGAAGTCTTACTCATAATTACTCTCCAGGTCCCTGTTGTAGCCCTATATATATACGGGTAGGCTGAACCAGTTTCAGATCATATATCATATATCATATTTTGTCTTTCAAGACGAAAGATATCTGGGTTCTGTCGGTACGAGTTCTCGATAGTCTATAGCCCACACTACGTTCGAGTATTGCGTAAGGGAATACAATAAAAGATCTGACAGGAGTTTTAACTCGGAATCAAATCGTAGTTGAAGAATCGATCGATAAAAGGTATTCTTCAAAATTAACTTTGGTTGCACGGGTTTTATTTTAATCGTTCGTCGTCAAAAGTTTTATTTGGAGCCTATTTCGATGTTTGTCCGTCCAGTTAATTTTTTCGTTAATCATTTGCAAAAACAAAGATCTTGACGGTTTTTCTTCCAATAGCCACAACCTTTGAACGTTGCGACCATCCCCTTGATTGTAGCGATCGCAACATGAATCTCTCGAAAACCCTAAAAAACCTCACAGCGACAACTACCAACCTCACGATTGCAACCTTCAAAGGTGGCGACTGCAATCTTTTTGAGCATATTCCGAGCCTAAGACGTGTTACTAGCTCATTGGGTGGCATTCTCAATATAAACGTACCTTCGGTACGATTCAAGTACTCTGCTGCATTCCCGACCCGCATCTCGATATTCTATACATTCCTATTGCCCGAGTACTTGAATTGGAGCACTTCCCGAGGACCAGGTAGATGAGCATTAAGCTCCAACGACTTGAGGACATACCTAAATTGCCGCACTTCAGGTACCCTTGTTGCAACCCTAACATTTCCCTCTCCACATTTTCTTCCCCCGTAGAGAGGTCGGGTTAATTTTAAGATTTCATTCTATAGTTTACATGTTTGTTCATGAAATTTGTTATTATTAAATCTCCTTATCTCAATTACATTGTTAAGCATGCCTAGTCCAATGTTTTAATCAAAAGTATCCATGGTTCTGTTGTATGATCAATTGAAGAAAATTGACTCTGTTATTATGTCTTGTATTATTGTAAACACATTGCATGCTTGCACCCAACACATTGTCCGTTAAAATTCAGTAAAACATTACTTAGATATCTTACGGTCGCAACTTTTATAGTTGCAGTCATTACACAGTGGCACTAACATGCTTACGGTTATGATTCTGTTCCTCACGACCACAACCTTTTGGTCTTCTGGAGTTGCGACCGCAACATTCATATGTTACGGCTGCAACCTTTTTACTTTTCCAGTAGCTCAATTTTGCCTTTACAATATTTTTTTGTTGATATAAGATGTCCAGTATGCAGTTTGTAGTATGGATCAGCATAATTAAGGCTTAAAAATCCCTAGGTTTGTTTCTCTTTTGTTTTAATTCATGTTATGCTCATCATGCATTGTTAGTGATATTTTAACATGATTTTGTTAGTTTAGCCTTAATGCTCCTATTCCTTGTTCACCGCATGCAGCTTTCACCATGTATCCTTTAGTATAGATGCATGATTAGGAATTAGACTTTCTTTTATGCTTTGTTTTTTTTTTATTACGTGTTTAAATACTTAGAATATGTATTTTCCTATTTGATTTTGATTGTTTCTTCTTTGTCTCCACTTTCTGTATTTACTTACATTTGAGAAATATAATTAATAACCAATAATGATTAGTAGAGGCCAACCTCACGGTTGGACGAACGGGGTACCTAACACCTTCCTCGATTCATACCTTAGCCCCCAGACCCTTATTTTCTCTGGTTAAACGTTTTCAAGATCAATAGCTCCTTTTTGTTTTTCTTGATTTTTCTCAAAAATCAAGTGGCGACTCCAATTTTTAATAAAAGGGTTTTCAAATACTTTTGATTTTCAAAGTATTAAAATATTTTCAAAATAACTCTTGAATTTTCTATTTTTGAAATAAAAGCCAAACTCTTGGCGCCACCTTTTTGTGATCCTAGAGCAGGTCGTGACTTTCTTTTGTCACAGCTGCTACCTTTTTGAAACCCTAAACCTAGTAGCAACCTTTGAAGGTCATGACCTACTTTGTTCGTACAATAAAAGTCACGGCCGGGACTGTTCGTGCAATTGAATTTCATGACCGCGAGTTTGACACCTTTTTGGACAAGTGACAGCATTCCAGAGGATGTCTGTGTTGCCTCCTTGCAAATAAATAGGTGCCCATTTCCACAGAAACCAAAGAGAGAAAGACCTGGATATCGATACTCTGCCGAGTCCGATTCCCACCCAATATTCCCATACTCTTGATACTTATACCACGCGCCCCCAAGCCTAATTCGTGACTTTGCTTCCATTGGTGGGGCCTTGGAGCACGGATTATTTGGCAATTTTCGTCTTCCACATCTAAAAGGATGTTCGAGGTGGTTGTCTACACTAGGTAACCTTAGGAAAATCATGACGTTTCTTTAAACCCTCACCTTCTCTCTCCCGAGGGTGTCACGATTAAGGTTTTCGTTCATTATTTCTATTTTTAACAAGCATGTTCATGTGAGCGATCATTAAAAATAGTACGTCTATAACTCTCTGTAATGCGTAGAATAACATATTTCAATCCATTTTCGTATTCACTGGCACACTGGACACATAAAAATGCCTCTGTGATTTCAAAAACCTGACGGCCGCGACTCTTGGTTATCACGGCCGTGAGTTATTTTGACCCTAATATTACGGCCACTACTTATTTGCCTTGGGCCGCTACCTTTCTTCTCATTTTTGATATGGCCACAACATTCTGCTATTACGGTCGTGAGCTCTGTGTAAGACCAGTAGCATGAAAAATATGTTTAAAGCCTTCTGTTATCATTTTTTAATGTTTTATGCATTCTGTCTCTAGACCTATGTCACTGTTGGAATAATAGATGGGGAATCCAGCCTTGACAAAGTGGGCTGTAGTTCATATTCTGTACATCCCATCTATTTGAAGTCTCTTTGGATATTGTATGTTGAAAACCTCTTTGGACCCCAAAAATATCAAGGCCGTAACCTTTGGTTGTCACAGCTGCGACCTTTGTGACCCATTTTCTTACGGCTACCATGTATTTTGTCACAACCGTGTGTTTTGTGACCCATTTTATCACGGCCGCAACATTCTGTTGCTACAATTGTGAGCTTTTTGTATGTACAATAACCTAAAAATAGTGTTTGAACCCTCTCTGTTCTTTCTGTATAATCTGTAAATAGCATGATCAGAGATAGAAACTGTATTGCATGACTCTTAGGCCTTTTTCTTATTTTATTTGACCTTTCATCGTATGTTTTTTACTTTACTTTGCTCAAATGATAAGTGTGGCATGTTTAGATATGATAACCAAGTTACATGACCCCTTAGGATTATAGTTAGGATTTTTTTGTTTTTCTTTTGTATTGACTCTATCTAATCTCTTATTCTGTATATGTTATTTTTGAAATGTTTAAAACAATAACCAACATTGAAAAAAGTAGAGGCCAACCTTGTGGTTGGGCAAAAAGGATGCCTGACACCTTCCCTTTTCATACCTTAGCCCTCTGAACCCTCTTTTTCTCTGGTTATGTCTAAAAGGGACCCATGGCCTTCTTTTTTGTTTTTCTTGATTTTTTTTCAAAAACCAAGTGGCAACTCTATTTTTTTAAAAATGTGTTTGGATATCTTGAATTTTCTGTTTTATAATGAAAGAGCATTTTTCTAAAAATAATATATATGATGCATCATTTTTCGGATGCACCCGAATGAAAATGCCCGGAGACTCGAAATAGTCCAAATCACCACTGACAAGATAAAGTTAATCCAAGAGAGATTGAAGCAATCTCAAGACAAGCAAAACAGTTATGCAGATAATCGAACATGTGACCTGGAGTTTGAAGTAGGAGACCACATATTCCTAAAGATAACGCCATGGAAAGGAGTGATGCAATTCGGGAAGAAAGGGAAGTTGAGTCCTCGATTCATTGGACCGAATGAATCATTAGGAGGGTTAGGAACACGGCGTATCAATTAGCCCTACCACCATATTTAACAAGACTGCGTGATGTATTCCACATTTCAATGCTGAAGAAGTACATGCCGGACCCTTCTCACGTTTTGGCAATTCAACCTATTGATCTGAAACCCAACCTTACGTATGAAGAGGAGCTAGCAAAAATACTAGACAAAAAGGAACAAATCCTGTGGAGCAAGGTCATCCCATTAGTGAAAGTGTTGCGGCATAGTCACTCGGTTGAAGAAGCCACTTGAGAGCGAGAAGAGGATATGCTAAAGGAGTATCCACACCTCTTTGAGCAAGGTATGTAAATTTCGAGGACAATATTTCTTAAAGGAGTAGATTGTAATAACCCATACTCAAGAAAAATAAATATAAGAGAACGTATGTTTCAAAATGAACGCATTCTCGAACCTCATTTCCGCAAAAAGATCCAACCCAGCCGTTTAACCTTCTTAAGCCCGAGACCCGGGATAGAGTGAGACCAATATAACCTTAATGTTATGGTTGAAAATTCAAATCTTTAAATCTAAACCAAGCTAAATCAAGGGTTAAGCCCAAAAAGCCAAGAAATAAACCCATGAGAATTTTTTTCCAAAATTCTTTTACAATAAAACAAAAAAAATTATTATTAAAATATAAAAAATGAATTAGTGGCCGGGCAAACATGGGAGTTTGTGCCAAACTTGGGCACCAAGTTTGAAGTATAGATATACATGCATATATGCCACTACCTAACTTAAGTCAACCTAACCAAACATAGGGTTAACTAAGCCAAATATGGGCTAAATGCAAATGAAATGCAAATTTAAAATGAAATACAAATAAGTTTAAGCATGTAGAGATATATAATATGTCAAATCATGAAAATTATAGTTTAATACAATTCTATGGGAAAAAGTGACCATTTTACACGTTAAGTCAAATTTTGAGCACCTTTTTGAGTAATATAGTGTAATTATACCTCATGAACCTTTATTATATCATTATATAAGTACAAAATCTGATTTGCGAGCATTTAAAGATCCCTTGGCCAGCCACTTTCCCCACCCCACATGCCAAGTCTTCACTTGTCCCATCAAACCTTTTTGCATGCGCATATATTGGTCCATTTCCACCACCCCATGTGTAACAACATTATGGACTCCACTTCCTTGCTTCTATATAAATAAAGCACACTTTAGCTCCCCTAGCTTGGCCAAAAATTCAAGAGGAATAGAGAGAGAAAGTGTAGAAGAAGAAGAAGAAGAAGAAGAAGAAGAAGAAGTTGAGATTGGTGTTGCCAAAGCTAAGTCCTTGCTCAAGGTGTAGAATCCCAATCTAATCCAAGTAAGTTCTTCTTAAATCCTAACCTATTTTTATTCAAAAACCTTTAATATCACCTCTAATCTTGTTGCATGTGAAGAATAAACTCAAATCTAGGTCATGCATGAAGAAATGAAGCTTGGTTTCTCAGTTGTGACCTCGTTCTAAAAATTCTACTTGTTGGACCTCTTTTTCAGAAATCATAACTAAATCTCGAAAACTCTCCTAAGGTCAAGTTTTATGTCCATAGTTAGATTTTAAAGTTATCTTTCATTTAAAATTGGTTTGAATTGTTTTAGACCTACAAATCTCGAGATATAAATTTTCTCTCCAAATGTGTCGAATCTGGACCAGCCTCTGTTGTAGAGGTTAAAACCCTATTTTAAAATGCTTTGCTCCCTTCACGAAAATTGTATCTAACATATTTATCTATCTACCCAAAAAAAATAAACCCTTTTTGTTGAGTTTGGATTGGTCAAAACACCTCTACAATTTTTTGTCGTCTTTTAGTGATTTAAAACTTATTTTATTCAAACTTTTTATGAGACCCAAAACCCATATTTTTAATGATCAATTCAAAAAGTGTTCTTCATGAAAACTATTAAGGACATTATAATCTAAATGTTGTCCAAAAATAGGTCTTTTAGCCTTTTTTTGGTCCCCCAAACTATTTTTAAACTCTCTGTGTTTGATGCTGAAAATCACCATCACTGAGTTGTGAACATGCTCACGTAACACATTTACTTTGGAAGGCCAAATTTTAAATATTTCTTAAGAACCTTACTGAGCATCTTTCATAAGAGTTTTAGAGGACATATACAAAAATTAAATCGTTTGAAGCTGTTTGGATATCCCAAACACGTTGCCCTCTGTTAACCTTGTTTGTAGCACTTTACTAAGAGCTGTTGTAGCATTTTGTTTTGTGAAGGCCAAATTACCTAGAAATTATGAGTTTTAGCTTAAGTGTTCTTCATAAGAGTTGTTAGGGACATTTTAATCTATCTTGTGACCAAAAACCAAAAAGTAATTTGAGGTCTAGATACCCCAAATGAGTGTGACAAACTCTATTTTAAATGTTGAATTTTTAAAAGAAAGTTTTGAATATGATCAAGTAAGCTCTTAAACAAGTCAAGGTATTTTTTTTTTTGAAGTATAAACAAGTTAAGGTTTGAATATATTCACTGTGTCCTTTAGTTTTAAAAAGGAAGTATAATAAACCATAGGATCATTCGAAAAACCCGAACCTTTTTAGTACTTTACGAATCTAAGGGGTAGTATCCTACGTTTACAAATCATTTGTGGTTACTTGCTAGGTATGGAGGTTTTGTCGCTCAAGGTTTGAGTTCTAGCTCGCAGGTGAAGACTTGGTTTTTATATACATAAGATAAGGTGAGAGTACTTGGTAATTATTCTGAACAAGGATATGTGAAATATGCTTTAAAATGCTTCAATTTTAATGTTTTTGAACCGTGTTAAATTTTGATGAATGATAGCATGAGATTCTTGTTTTCAAATGTCATAATATTTTTTTCAAATATGCTATCCATAGCTTTTGAAGAAGCATGTGTGTGTGAAAGATGATTTTATAAATGTTATCATACTATGTTATTGTTCCAAAATGCCAAGTTATAAGAGTTTTCAGCCTTTTATATCCCGTTATGAGGGAGGTTACCCAACTATGGGTTTTATTTGTCCCTATAGGGGAGGTTTTCTGTTGAGTGGGGGTTATATTTTTCTTAAAGGATTTTGGGTTGAGTCCCAGCTTTTAGTACATACAACTCATGCTTGGTGGAGAGTGGCTCTCATTCCATCACGTTGTTATCCGTGTATTGAGAATTGAGGTTACGGTACCATCGAAACTCCCAGTCATGAGGTTGATGACTACTTGAACACTGTTGAGGTTTAGGTTTGGTTATGGAAAATTAGGTTCATTTAATATTTGGCGGTTGAGCCAAGTTACAGTTTTCGCTATGTTGAGAAAGTTCTTTATAACTAATGATATTTTTGTGATGAAGTAAATGCATCAGTTTTTACGCTTTTTGTGGAAAGTATGATGTGCTATTTCAGAAAATATTTTTAACATTTATAAACTGAGTGATTATTTAATTTCTATTCATTATAATGCTAAGTGCACTCTCCTGTAACCTCTGTGGTTGTAAATAGCAGGAATGGCTAGAGGTTGGTCCACCACAGGCGTCATTTTATAGCTTCAAAGACGAAGTCAGATGTTGTTTTGGTTTTGTTTCTTTGTATAGTTTTGTACCGGGTGCAACATCGTATGTTGAGAACTGAAGGTTATGTTTTAAAGATGCGATGTGTGAGATCATAACCCGTTTTCTCTTTTTCAGCATTTTTCGACGCGTAGTTTACCATTTTTAGTATTGCAAGTTTATAAGCGTTTTATGCATGATCGAGCTTAGATATGCATGCGCGGTTAGTTCCTGGGGCCGTTGGGCATTGTGGTTTGAATTTTAAAAAAAAGATATTTTCGTGACCTATAAATATTTAGTCTTAGATATTTTCAAAAAAAATTTATTTCTCTAACTTTTGAAACCCTTGAAACATTTGCCTTCTCTCTAGCTCTCGGGGGGGGGGGGGGGGGGGGGGGGGGGGTTGGGGCTTGGTTTTTGGTGATCAGATAGCGGATCCTTAGTATACTTGATGTGAGCTACGGGTTTATCCGAACAGAATTTCATTCCGACAAAATTTATTTTTTTACGTGGTTTGAGGCATCGAGTTTTTGACTCAATGAGGTAGGATCGTGACTCTCATGTCTTCGAAGGGTGCTACGTGTAATCGTATGTGTTTTACCATTTAAAAATGCACGAAAAGTCAGTTTATGTTTTGAAAAGTTGGGTTTTGGTTCAAAATCATTTTCGGTTGATTTCGGTTGGATGAAATGGGGTTTTGATGTGTTATTTTCGATGTTACGTGGTAGTTTTGGGCTTGTGTATGTTTGAGGGTATCAAAATGGAGTTTAGATGCATCGATTTTAGGGTTGAAGGGCTGGATCTGTAGCTCGGGTTCTGTTTCTGCCTAGTCCAATCGACTAGACTGGGTGGTTCAGTCGATAGGGTTGACAGTGTGATGATCCAGTCGACTGGGGGTGAGAATCCAATTGACTGGCTAGGGCCTGTGTTGAGTTTTTGGTTTCTAGTAGCTTTTCAGTCGACTAAATTATGTGATTCAGTCGACTGAAATGCTATTAGGGTTGTTTTAGTTGTTTTGTGAGGTCGTGTTGTGGCCTTGGAGGTCTGTTGTTGTTTGGTTGTCGTTCTAGGGGGTGACGTGGTTTTGTGAATCGAGGTGTTGGTGCATGGTTAGATGCGAGATGTTGGTGCATGGTTGTGTGCGTGGTGTCTGTACATCGTTGGGTGCAGGACGTGTTTAGGTTCGAGGTTCTTTTTCTAAAAAGGGAGTTTTGGCAAAAAAATGGTATTTTGTGAGAACGTTTATGAAAACCGTGTTGTGAGAGGTTTAGAGTTGGCCTTTGGGTTAGGTTTTGTTTTGTAGGTTGTTGGCCATTCGGGTGAAAGGATGGGTCATCCAGGTGAGTGGACGTCGGGTTGTGTGACATGTGATATTATGTCGGGTTGCGTGGCATGTGATGTCGAGATGGGTGTGTGGCATGTGATGTCGTATCGGGTGTGTGGCATGTGATGTCGTGACGGGTTATGTGGCAAGTGATGTCGTTATGTGAAACATAGTGTTTATACGTGGTTAAGTACATTTAAAACTCTAGTTTTATTTATGCATGTTGTAGGACGGATATGTGATTTTAGTGTATCTAAAACTCTGGTTTTAGTTATGCTTGTGTGTGTAGAGTGTTATGGATGAAAAAGTGGTCCGATGTACGTTAACTCTGGTTAACAATGGACGAAAAAGTAGTCCAATGAACGTCTTTTTCGTCCGATGAACGTTAGCTCTGGTTAACCATGGACAAAAAAGTGGTCCGATAAATGTTAACTCTGGTTAACAATGCATGCGTGTGCGTGGAAATCGGAGGGACAGAAAAGTGGTCCTAATGATGTATCTATGTGCGAGTATCTGAAGGACAGAAAAGTGGTCCTGAAGAGGCATGTGTTGCGTGGTGAGTGTTGTGCGTGGTGTGTTGTATGGGTTGCGTGAGTTGCATGTGTTGCATAAGTTAACTCTGGTTAACATTATAGTAGATGGGGCTGTGGTTCTTCGGTGAAAGTCCGAGGACATATCTGTGTTGCATGTGGGGCTCGTAAGAGTCATTGCATAT
>JAULJZ010000011.1:4746254-4766189 GCA_032270985.1 Heliamphora pulchella | reverse complement strand
TATTATCTTTTGATGATTGAGATTTAATCTTTATTAAAATTCAAAGGTTGAAATTATTTTACCTGCTAATGGATAACCCGTGCCTAAGGGCACTCGCAACACAATTTGACTCTAACTAACACTAAACCAATTTCAACCCTAATCATCAACCCGAATAAAAAATAAAAAATTATCGAAAAAAATGGCAAACAAAAACAAGTTACACATTATAACTGTAAAGTTTGTTGTTTAAATAAAATTAACCACATTAATCTTCGTTTAGAGTATCAAGTTAACAAAACTAAATAAGAAGAGAGTCCATTACTTTAGAGAAATTATCATAGAGATATAATATTCAAGCACCTAGAATCATAAAAGTCACACCTAAAAAATCGAAAATCATAAACTAAAAGTAAAATGTGCTCAATAACTCCATAAAAAAACATACGCAATCAATTAAATTAAGATTGCAATTATAACAACTTAGCTTCAATGAAAAAGTAAATAAAAGATGATAACAAAAATAATTCTACCAATCAAACAAAAAAAAATATGTTAAGAAATAAAAAGTAACTAAAGGTTAACTTGGAATAAAAAAATAACTAGACAAAAAAATCTATAATTTTTTTTCAATCTTATAAAACCATGATGGAAAAAATATTATTTATCTACGATTAATTAATCATAATCTTTGGACATTATTTCATGAAAAAGTTTCTCCAAATTGTAAATCTCAATCCTTTTTCTTCTTTGTTGCATTCATCTATTTCACATTCTGGCCATGTGATCATGTGGTGAAGATGGCGGTATGGTAACGACGACGGCGTGGCATTGTGGTGGTGGCAGCGTAGTAGTGTGGCAATGGGATCCAAGGAGTTCTGAGAGAGAGATAGGAGGGAGAGAGGGGGAGTGACGAAGGCTACGTGGCGACACAAGCAGCGTCACGGTGTGCGATGGCAGCAGCAGTATGGCGTTGTGCGGTTGTAGCGACGTGGCGCAAGGCTGACAGAGAGTGTTTTTTTATCAAAAATTTGGTGAACAGTCTAATTTATAGAGCGTTTACTATTTTTCATCCAGTATAGAATTTTTTAATGAGTAAAGTCAATTCTCATAAACGTTTTAACGCGTAAAGTCCTTTTAGGATAAAAATACCTTAAAACAGATAAATTTATTTGTACATTTTCAAAACATGTATAAAGAATATAGATAAATTTATATGTCTTTTATTTGAAACCCGTGTAAAGAACACATATAAATTTATCTATCTTATTGAAAACACGTATAAAGAATACAGATAAATTTATCTGTGTATTTTCAAAACATGTATAAAAAATACAGATAAATTTATCTGTTTGCATGATCTATGTTGATATGCAAACAGATTAATTTATCTGTTATGCATAAATAAATAGACGGATAAATTTATCTGTTTGTATTATCTGTGTTGATATGTAAACAGATAAATTTATTTGTTATGCATAAATATGTAAACAGATAAATTTATATATTTGCAGGGTATTTTCGGGAGAAATCACACAATTGGACTTTGCGCGTTAAAATTTTTGTTAATGGACTTTGCGCGTTAAAACTTAATTTTTTAGATCTTTGATTAAAATCCTTTTTTTTTATAAAAAGCCATATTTTTGTGTAATGATTTTGGTATTTATTTTATTTATTAATTTAATTTGTTATTTCAGTTTTAATGAGAATCTGTATGAGTAATATTTGCACTGTATTATTTATTTAATGTTAACATGTGTATTTTTTATTCTACATAATAGATAATCATGTATATAAAGTTTAGTTTATACACATAGGATCAAATTATCAATTTTTGTAGAATATAAGATTTTTGTTTACAGTCATAGATGGAACTGGACATACTATCGGTAGAACTGTAGTACAATATTTTAATATGTTTATCTTGACATGGGGAATAATATAGTTCCAATGCACTGTACTAATACATTTTATATGAATTGAATAAGACTGTTGGAATAATTGTTTTTTATAGTGATCATATGAAATTATTAACACTTGAATATATTTAAAACATCTTACCTTAAAATTCTTGCCTAAAAATGTTAGTAGGTAGTGTTTGGCTGAACTTCTCACAAAACAACTGTTGTCATTCATGTTTGGCTATTGAATTTGTGATGTAAATTAAAGAGAAGAAAAGGGAAAAAATAAAAATAGAAACGAAACATAAAAATCTCATTTTCTTTTTTTTCACAAATCACACGAAAAATCTGTGATGGATGGAGGAAATTATACTGTGGAATTGCCATATAAACTAGGACTTTAAAACATAGAATCATTAGTCATCGTCTTTTTAAAAGAAAAAGAAAATGCCCATCTCTTTCTACCTTTTTCTTTCTCTCCTTTTAAGGTAGAAAATTTATAAATATGTAAACATAAAATATGTATTGTATATTCTCCCTACATAATGTGGTGAAAATAACTAATTAAAAAACCATATAAATTCATAAAATAACCACCATATAAGTTCATAAATTTAAATACAAAAAAAATTATAACTAAAAATCACATAATTTATAATATTATCCGAACCCACATCAATTTAACAAATTGTAATTTAACACTTTACCTAATTCATAATATAAAAAACAAACATGCATTCATAACTTGGGCCACAAAATTCATAAATTGGGATATGATGCATCATAAACATGAGTTATGTATTGTAGCTATCCCCACAAAATTCATAAATTGGAATATGATGCATCATAAACATGAGTTATGTATTGTAGCTATCCCCCATTATATGTTTGGAAAAAAATTAGTATATATTTTCATAATACCAAATCATATTATTTATGCGATATTATTAATAAATGAGAAAATTCAACATACGTTAGGCAAATTATTTTTATTTCTTATTAACAAAAGAAACTAATATTATACTACCTAAAATATTTCATTCTATTTCTTTTAATATTAAAAGTATTATATAGACAATGGGAGTTTGTTCCTATTTAAATGAAATGTTTTAGCTTGTAGTTCAGTAAAAAATTTAAGAAATTCATGTAGTTTTTTTTTTTACTTATTGCTTCTTATTTTAAATATGCAAACAAAAATTCTACTATTTTATGTTATAAGTTTACAATTTTAACAAATATTTTATACTATATTCTTTAATAAAAATATTATATAAACAATGGGTGTTTGGTCTTGCTTAAATTATAGCTTTTAACTCGTGCTTCAATAAAATTTAAAAAATCAAACATAAAGGCCCCGTTCTATAACGTTTACAGTATTCTATTTTTTTGTTTACAATAAACAAAAAAATATGTTTTTGTTTATTTTTATAAAAAAATAAAAATAAAAACATGTTTGGCACATATATGTTAAAAAAGTGATGGTTAAGAGTTGCGAATGAATGTAATGGTCGGAGGTGATGACCGAATGTAATTGTCAAAAGTGTTATCCGGTGATGATAGTAAGATGTAGTGATGGTAGTCAGAAGTAGTAGTCGGAGACGGTAGCCATATGTGATCATCAGAGGGTGTGACCGGATGTAGTGGTCGAAGCAGGTGACCGATTGGTGGTGATCGAATGTGGTAGTTGAAAACGGTGACCGGAGGTGTTAGTCGGAGATGATAGTAAGAGGTAGGAATCGTGATCGGAGGTGATAGTCGGAGGTGGTGATTAGAGAAGTTAACTAGGAATGATAACAAGATGTAGCGATGGTGGTTAGAGGTGGTGGCCGAAGATCGTATGTGGTGATCGGAGATGGTGGCAGAAGATGATCGTCGGAGGTGGTGACCAAAGAGGGTGGCCGAATGTGATTGTTGGAGGCGGTGATCGGAGTTGATAGCCGGATGAAATAGTCGGAGGTAGTAGAAAAAAAAATAAAATCAAAATTTGTTTACAAAACAAGTGAAAATATATTTTTTCTGTTTATAAATATTTTATAAATTTTAAAAACTGTTTATAATTTTTTTAAAAATAAAAATAATTACCAAACATATTTTTGGTATTTGTTTTTGCTTAAGTTAGGGCTTTTAACTTGTAGTTTAGCAAAAAAATTTACAAATTCAAAGTAACGTGTTTATAATTTTTTTACTTACGGCCTTTTATTTTAAATCAATAAAAATAAATTTTATTATTTTATATTTACAACTTTGATTTAATTTTTTTATTTATAATTTATAAATTTATAATTTTAATTACAGAAAACACTCCCATTAAATTTTAACTAATTGATTATAATTTTTTTTTTTTTTTTTTTTTTGGGGATGACAGAGTATTGACACTTTTCCTTAATAAATATGTCCTAACTATTTGACCGTATGTAGTTAAGAATAACAATAAATTTGCACCGTACCGAAAATGTACTATGCCATCAAGGCCACAAACTAAGTTGAGTTGTACAAACATTATTAAATTCGGGACAGTGCCCAGAAACCAACGGTAACTTCTCGTTTTGGAATCTCCTCTAGGGACAATTTGGGAATACGAAAAATTTAACGGAAACTAGCAAATCAAAAAACTGTGAAAGTCCTGAGTGGGCTTAAAGTGCCTCTCCTAGTCCTTCTTTCTTTCTCCATTTTTTTTTTCTAATCTGTCTCTCTCTCTCTCTAGCTTTCTTTTTCTCATCAGTCTCTCTCTTTTCCTGCCTTTTTGTAAAACCATTTTTGATTCTTCTCCTTTATTTGGCTTTGCCTTTCTATCTCATCGATTCACTAAAATTCCATTCACAATCAAAAAGAGTAAACCCTGATCTTTCTATTTAGATCTTTCTCTCTGGGTTGATTCAGTTGATACCCATTTGGATTTCTGAGTCATTTTCCTCACATGGAAGCACCAAAACCAGAAGAGATAAGTCATCCTCCAATGGACCAACTTCAAGGCCTAGAGTACTGTATTGACTCAAATCCTTCTTGGGGTATGTCCATTTTCAGCTCTATTTCAAGCTCAAATTCTCACTCACTCATTGATTTATATATATATATATATATATGATCATGCAAACAATCGCTCACTGGTAAATAATAAAGTAATGGAAACAATTTTTGTTTTTAATATTAATGTACTTTTAGAGTAGCACTTACCATTTTTATAAATATCGATATACTTTATATAAATATTTACATATATATATTTTTTATCAATTATTCACTGCCCTCTAGGCGATGGTTAGCATACTCCATTTGTAGATATAAATGCTTTCATAAATATCAATATGCTTTACGTTAGGTATCTATATATTTTTTTTAATCAATTATTCACCAGCCCACTAGGCGGTGGTTAGCATAATCCATTTATAGATATAAAAGCTTTCTATTCTATGTATGAATTTGCAATTTTGAAAAACAGGGGAGGCAATAGTTCTGGGATTCCAGCACTATATCTTAGCATTGGGGACTGCTGTGATGATTCCCACATTTCTTGTTCCTTTGATGGGTGGAAATGATGTGAGCCAATTCTCAAAACCCAATTGTTATTATCTGCTGATTTCCAGATTTTTATCTGTTTTAATGTCATTCTGTGGACCTGTTTGTCCCTTTTTTCCCCTTCTAATTCAAAGTGAATCTGGTTAGTATGTGTTTGATAGACCCATGGATTTTTGTGAAAATTATTTGACTGCAAGCAGGAACGGAGTCAGGAATTTTAGTGAGAGGGGCATCAATTTTAAACCTGTTTTTTGGCTTCTTGAATTTTAATAAAAAAAATTAATTGCGAAACAACTATTTTTTTTGTCTATAACTAGCGGCTTAAAGACATTTTTTGACTAAACGAGTTATTTTCTTATAGAACTAAGTGCCATTTTCATTTTTAGAATAAGACATTTTAACTAGGATTAAAGCTAATGAATGACACATTTCCAACTATGATATTTTTTTTTAGAGCAAATCATTGATATTTTAGATTCTCTAACATGTTGATTAGAATAAATTAAAAGTTCCAATTGTAGCATAATTAGGATATCCAACACAAAAATTACTTATAGCAAAATTAAATTACTTAAACATGATTGAATTATCTTTAAGATTAATTTGATATTTTAAAGCCATTTGTGAAAGTTTTTGTTTAAAAATAAATAATCAATTTGTTCTTCTTACTGAGATCTATTTAGCTAATGCTTACATAAATGATCATCTTACAAAGTATGCCTATATACATGTATATATAAATGTGGATAAAACATAATTTGAATTACACCCATTAGAAAGTAGGATGTGCAGATGCAACATTGGGATTTTCTAAAGACAAAGGTTTTTTTTTTTTTTAGTATAACTGAAATTATAACTTATCGATTATAGCTAAAAATATGTAATTATAGTGTTAAGTAGAGGTTATAAATGCATTATGTATGTTGTGGTTGTAAATTTATAGCTTCAAGCATTAAAGTTTTACATTAATATTTGTTGATTTAGAATTAAAAGCAACAAGCAAAAAGTTATAAGTGCAGTTATTTTGGATTTTTAGTGGTGTTTGGCATTGCTTTTTATTATAGTTGATAGTTTTTATTACTAGTTTTAGTAATAAGTTATTATTATTTTTAAACACTCACAATTTCTGTAACAAATTATAATTATTTTTTTTCTATAAATAACTAATTTCAGCTACAAGCTAAGATTTTTTCTAAATACTCACAACTTCTGCTACAAATTATCATTATCATTTTTTCAACTACAATTTATAACAAGTAGTACCACCTTTAAACTTTTTACTAAATTATTAGCTAAAAGCTGGAAATTACCCTCTATAGGGCTCTGCTTGATTAACATATATTTTCGTCGTTTTGGTGCTTGGGAAACAGCATGATAAAGTGAGGGTAATTCAGACTGTGCTCTTTGTTGAAGGAATTAATACACTCCTACAAACACTATTTGGGACTCGATTGCCGACTGTGATTGGAGGATCATGGGCATTCATGGTCCCTATTATTTCCATCATCCATGATTCCTCCTTGGTTCGAATCGATGACCCACATCTCGTAAGTATATCATTTCCCAATTTTTCTTTTTCTTTCTTTCCTTTTTTAAATTTGAGTCCATATTCATCTTGAATACTAATCCAGACTCCAAAGACACCCCTGTCGTATGAGATGGGTTCTATAACACACCCTTTTGACATGATGTGGGACCTACTCCAGTATTCTATGTGAGAGTTCGAAGTACGTCTGAATATGTGTTTGACATCTGTGCACCTCGCAAAATTTTAATTAAAAATCTTAGGTTGGAAAATATTTTATTTTAAAACAAAATGCTTGGTGCACATATGCTAGACACACCCCTCTTACATATGATGTGGGTCTCAAACACAGATCCACACATATCATTTTCACATGATTGTGTGACCCATTTTATATGAGATGTGTGTGTTTGGATTTGCGTCCGCCATCAGTGCATCTAGCAGAACTCTATTTAAAAACCCTATCATGAGATGACAGTTGAAAACGCTACCAGAATGATTTATAAAAATGATGCTGCGCTAATTACCCAAAAACAAAATTGATGCTGTGCTGAAGAAAAGTTCATTTATAGTGAAACATACTTGTGAAATTCTAACTAACTTGAAAGTTTGGTTGTTAACAATTATTCCAAACACAAAAGCTTACCATCTTTGTTTTTATTTCTAGAGATTTCTCAATACCATGAGAGCAACACAAGGTGCACTAATAGTAGCATCAAGTGTGCAGATTATACTGGGTTACAGTCAATTGTGGGCTATTTGTTCCAGGTACAACTTCAACATCAAACAAATTCTATTTCACAATTGACAGTGCCAACTTTAATATGATTCACTTTGAAGATAACCATGGGAACATGATTATAACTTCAGGTTTTTCAGCCCACTTGGAATGGTTCCAGTAATATCGTTAGTCGGTTTTGGTCTATTTGATAGAGGCTTTCCAGTGGTATAGTAAAAACCTCTAAATGACGAACCAGTTCAATAATCGTTTTACCTTTCTCTCACTTGTACCATTTACTCTTTACTATGAATTTTTACAGGTTGGAAGGTGTGTGGAAATTGGCATTCCTATGCTGATCTTGTTTGTTGCCTTCTCTCAGGTGTTATTATTTACCTGTGATATAGTCAACTCCGCCTTTTTAATCTTTCATATTTACAGAACTTATAAAATTTGCAGAGATCTTGAATGGCTGCTAGAATTGTTTGGGTCGGTAAATTTATTTAACCTTAGGGTCCTGCCAAAATGAGACAAGCGCAAGCTAGCTCTTAAGTCTATTAACATTAACAATATAGTGGGAAGAAAGCAACGGTCTTTCTCTCTAATGTTGGGCTTGTTTTATTGCACAGTATTTGAAAAACTTCCAAACAAGACAACTGCCCATATTGGAGCAGTTTGCCCTTCTGATATCGATCACAGTTATCTGGGCTTATGCCCACCTTCTTACAGCCAGTGGTGCGTACAAACATCGGCCAGAGTTGACCCAAAACAATTGCCGAACTGATAGAGCCAATCTCATTTCTTCTGCACCATGGTTGGTAACAATTTGTTTCTCTCACATCAGTGGAGTTAATGTCTGTATGTACTGCAGAATTTGCAACTTTACCGTAACAACTGAAATTTCTAGGGTTCTTTTGTGAGATTGTATACCGTAACAACTGAGATTTTTAGGGTTATTCTTTGAACTTCATTAATATGCAGGATAAAGATTCCATATCCATTACAGTGGGGTGCACCTACTTTTGATGCTGGTCATGCTTTTGGGATGATGGCTGCTGTGTTAGTCTCCTTAATTGAGGTAGTTTTTTTTCTTTTTTTGCACAATACAAAGATCAATCAAAGCTATTTTAATTATTTAGTGACACAAATGCTAATGTTACAGTCAACTGGAGCGTTCAAGGCAGCATCTCGTCTAGCAAGTGCCAC
The DNA here is from genome assembly GCA_032270985.1 of Heliamphora pulchella. NCBI lineage: Eukaryota > Viridiplantae > Streptophyta > Magnoliopsida > Ericales > Sarraceniaceae > Heliamphora > Heliamphora pulchella. The sequence continues at coordinate 4,757,344 of JAULJZ010000011.1, read as the reverse complement.
ACCACCTCCTGCTCACGTTCTGAGCCGTGGTATTGGTTGGCAGGTCTGCAGATTTCACAAGTTCTGAATGCCTAATAAATTTGTTTTTGACAATCCTTTAAGATTAGAATTGATATGATGTTTTTCTTCTTTTCTTATTTATGATTGACCAATATTGATGTAATAAAGAATAATTGACTGAAATATATTCACATGAAACTTCATCATATAGGGAATTGGGATTCTTTTAGATGGGCTTTTTGGAACAATTACTGGATCAACAGTTTCTGTGTACGTATTCTTCTGTTCGAATGATTTTCCATTGAGCACTCTTTTAGGTGGAATTAGTTGGGATTCTATCTATTGAAGTTATTTGAAAACAACAGAGAAAATGTGGGTCTTCTTGGAACCACCCGTGTTGGAAGCCGCAGAGTAATACAAATCTCAGCCGGTTTTATGATCTTCTTCTCGATATTAGGTGAGTAATAAGTGATTAGATATATCTCTCTACTTAAGCGTGTTTTTTCATGAATTGACACAACAATTTAATCGTGTGTTTTGTTTATAGGGAAATTTGGAGCTCTATTCGCATCAATTCCGTTCACTATATTTGCTGCTGTATACTGTGTTTTCTTCGGTCTTGTTGGTGAGCATCTTAATTTCATTCTTATATATCTTCTTTACTTCAATGTTCTCTCATCGTTTCTCCATCCGTACGTGATTGTTATGTGCGATTCTGTTCTCAGCTTCTATTGGGCTTTCTTTCCTACAATTCACAAACATGAACTCATTGAGGAACCTTTTCATCACCGGTGTTGCCATGTTCCTCGGATTGTCTATTCCTGAGTACTTTAGGGAATACACTGCTGCCGCTCTTCATGGTCCTGCTCACACTAGGGCTGGATGGGTGAGTTCATCCCCAACAATCAAAATTCCTTTCATATTGAATTAAACTGAACCAACAAACTACCCACAACAATCAAAATTCCTTCCACGGGGTGCCCCTAGTAATATTAGTTTCAAATATTTCAAGGTCATATGGGTTCACCCCTCCCCCCTCCCCCCTCCCCAATCTAATATCCATGTTTATATGTTGGCTTAGTATTCAACTTAACTTATTTTTCTCAACAAATAACTTTGGCTTAATCTACTATATATCTTCATCGTGTTGGGTGTGTTGAACTGTATTATTTCATTTGGTTTCGAGTTTACCATTAAAGAAGTCAAGAAGAGAAATTCCTTCTGAGGATTACCCATTCCAAGCAAGTGAACAAAAAGAGCAGTTTTTTTTTTTTGTCCATATGAAACCAATCTATACATTCCAATGACCAATACTATTCACATCACTTTTGTACCGACTGATGTTTTGCAGTTCAATGATTTCCTTAATACCATCTTCTTCTCCTCCCCAACTGTTGCATTGATCATTGCTGTTTTCCTCGACAACACACTTGACTACAAGGAAAGTGCCAGAGACAGGGGGATGCCTTGGTGGGCCAAATTCAGGGCATTCAAAGGAGACAGTCGGAATGAAGAATTCTACACCCTCCCCTTTAATCTCCAACGTTTCTTCCCTCCGTCTTAGTGTAATGTAAGGTTGCTGGTGAAGACGAAAGATGTTAGATCAGATTCATTGTTCATCTGAGAGGAAGAAGAAGAGTTGGTGTGGAGAGCTAAGAGGAGATCATCATTTGACAGGATTATGATGGTCGCAATCCTCACAAAGGAGGAGCTGGGATGGATTTACAATATATTTTTGATTCGATAGTGAATGACATTTTCGCTTTCTATGTCACTTTGCTATTTAATTTTTTTAATATTCATAATTTTTAGCATTTCATTTATTTTCAAATTACAAACTTCTGTGTCCAGTGTGACATCTACGGGTGACATCTTCGGGAGTGCCTTACTAGATTATTTATGTGTTTATTCAATCTACACCATGGTAATATATGGTGCGAAAAAGAAGTGAATATATGTATTTACTGAATGCAGACAAAATTTGACAAGGAAGATGAGAAAGGGATTTGAAAGAATGATTAAATATTAATCCAATTTACACATGCATTCTGGACACCTTGGTTGTCGATAAATGCTTCTTCCGTAGACCCTCCCACGTACCCTTTGACCTTCCTCGATCATTTCCCTAATTCTCTCTTCAAAACTGTCCCATTCTATGGTGTTATTCTCTGACAAAATTGCTGCGAGCCTCTTCTTGCTTGGCCTCAAGGTAGGAGCATGGCCACCTCCATAGTATGTTCTGAAACCAGACACCAAAGATGATAGTTGACTCCCTGAGTCTGTTATGGCAAAGACATCAGCAGTTGCACAGGCAATGAGGTCTAGTGCTGCCAACTGCACCAACAATGCACAATCCCAGAATGTCTCTTGTTGTTAGTTTTGGTCAATAAACTGAAGATGCTGGGATTAAAAGAAATTATTAAAAATATAGGGTCAATAAACTGAAGATGCTGGTATTTTTCTAGAAATTCTTTTTAGCCTCCTATTGTGTTATATGTGTGTCCTCAAGGAACGAGGAGTATTACATGCACCGACACGCTCAGTCACAGACCAAGCATCCAAGCATAGACCACAGTGGGCCCTGCAGAGTGGTCTGTAAACCGAGCATTTGTGCATTTATCATTTTTCACACAAGAAATATGCATTACTTCCTAGACTATAACCCGATGTCATCAGTTTGTTGTTACGGTATTATGCATTCGAAGGAATATTGGCAAGAAATGAGTTGTTTAATTGATGATTTTCTGTGAATAGCAAGTGTCAAATCTTAATTTTTGTTTACCTGAGAAGAAAAATTCCTAAAAGGTGCAAGTTCACTCGGCGTGAGAAGATCATCCTTAGTTACCAAATTGGGATACAGCCTAGTCAGGGGAAGCATCCTGGACTGTCCACCATATATGCGTGAACCAGCAAGATAAATGAAAGTTCCGCGATTGAATCTGAGACCAGCAAGAACAAGTGCCGCTTCTTCTGGCGTCAGTGGGCATCTACCCAAATTTCTCAATTCTGTTGGAGAAATTGGTCTGCAGCCACCATTTTCAACATGATTAGCAATTGCACAAGCAGCATAATCCAAGATAACCAAGTAAAGCGCATACTCTGAGTTCTTCAAGCGTTCAATTAGCAGCGGGAAATGTGATTCTCTGTAAGCTTGGAGTTCCTTTCTCTCATCTACCCCGCCTCCAAACTCACATCGAGAGTAGGCCACCATGTCAATTTCAAATCTCAAGTGCAAAGCAAGATATTTGGATGGGCCTCTTGCAGGATCCTTCCCTTTCAAGGGGATGCTTGACATGAAGTTTCCAAGAAGTTGCTTGTCCAGCATATTCCGCACAGCATCATATTTTCTTATCCTCCCGATCAATAGTGAACCGGCTTGTCTAATGTTGGGCACAAACTTTAAAGCATGGAAGTTACATTTGCATCTTATTCTCTGCAATAAAAATTATGGATACATTAGTGGATACCAAACACATTAAGTGTAAATATTCATGATCAGGATCAATACAGGAGATTGGGAAGCAAAATTTTTACAGAGGTTATGGTAATGTAGGAGGCAAAAAACCTACAATAGTAATAAGAAATACTAACCGTCAAATTGAAAGCACCAGAAAAACAGTAAGAAGTCAGAAAGGACAAGTATTTGAGGTAGCAATGAAGGCATATGACTTGTGAAGTAGGAAATAATGTGGTCTACACCCTAAATAAGATGGGTCATGGCCAAGTAATGTTAAACTCCCCTTCTAAGACAGTTAAGCTTCATGTATATCACACCCACCTGAAGTTAGTTACCCCACATATGCCAAAAGCCAGAAGTTATACTACGGCAGGTTTGCCTTGTTGGTCAAGATATATGGGAGAGAATCAATCTTAAGTTCAACTTTTTGGAAGGTTTTTAAGTGTTCATAAGCCAGAAGCAACCAGTTTTAACATGTTCTGCTGCATTTAGCAGTACAACATCCAGAAAAAGGCAGTCATGTGTGTTTAGCTTGATATTGAGAAATATAGTACCAAGAGATCAAAACAAAACTAAAAATAAGTAGCCAAGAGGGAGATCCCATGCAGAGCTCATAGTGATAGTAGAGGCGTGGCCCGATAGGCCCATGTTTGATTGGAAATGGCCGAACGAACAAGAGTCAAGGCTTTGCCACGACCTAAGACAGTTTTTGGTCAAATTCCATCGTTTAAGCCTCGGAAATTGCATTCTTTCCATTCTAGGAAATATTAGTTTGGGCAATAACTTTTTCTAGGAACTTGTTTTTATAGTGCCGCTTGTTTTGGCAGTTTTCTATATACCTAATTAGTTGCTTCCTTTTCGATTATGGTTTTTATTAGAAATAAATTGTAAGTTGATTTTGAGTTAATAATATTCAGTTTTCTCGTACTCTTAGAGAGTGTCTTTAAATCAAACAGCTTATGCATTTCGTTGCGAGTCATTCTTCTCTCGATACGCTTCCTTGCATCAAGATCTCCAAGTCAAACTTCTTTTGTGATTTAATATATATATATACTGGTTCTGTGCATTGAGCTCATGCAGCACTAATGTATGTTCTCCGAATTGCATTAAACCCCAAGGAATAGATCGCAAACCTGAAGTTCAGAAGGCAATGGATCAAACCCGAGCCGATTTCCATATCCAAGGAAGTGGACAACACCATTCTTCAATAGGAGAGGAAGTACAGTTTTAATGTAATCAGCAGGTGTTGCCTCCTTTGGTATATCTACATCAGTAATCTAAAAAAGCAAATGAAAGAGTGAAGTAGTGAAGTAGTGAAGTAGTGAACCTCTTTCTGCAAACGTTATAGAATCATCTGCATCCTAACATACCAGACTACCAATTGCTTCAAAGTCCAGTGATTTCAAATGAGAAGGGAGCTCCTTTACAATATTTACTTCATCCTTCAAGTTGTTCAGGAAATGCTCCTCTTGGTAAATATCACCAAACTGGCTGACTCTCAGAGCAAATAAGAAAATAGAGTAAATCTTTTATTAATGAATGCATGAGCACGAAAATCCAAATTGATGCCCAAGCACCAAAATTAACAAAAGACAGCTTATAGATTATAAAAATTAATTTCTATGAATGCAAATAGGTGTCCTTTGTTAAATTGAGATGTCAAAGGAGTCCCACAAAGAAGTCCTAGAAGACAGAAATCCCATGTACAAGTGCCATGTACTTGTAATCATTTAACTTTTACCACAACATTATTGACGGTGTCAACCTAAAGAAACCATCTATGTGATAGTTCTTCACATCCTTGTTGCGGAAGCTAGAAGCATCTAATTTATATAACAACGATTGGAGCAAGATCCACTATAAGGAGTACCGTGAACCCAAGCAGCCCCTTAAAAGAATCGCATCTGACAAGAGACAAATCATTCATCTCCTTGACTGCACTAAAACACTGTATGAAGGGAATTGGAACTATGAGCAGAATGAAGAGATTTCTTCCATTGCACACACGAAAAGTGACCATTAGAACGATAAGCAGAGGGGAAAAAAAAGAAACAGCTTGGCTCCTGAAGCAGAATAATGTACTTTTGAAATTCAAAAGCAAACATATTTTAAATCACCTCTCCTAATGGTACATTAGTGGCTACCTATGTTTCAAATAAAAACGAAAAACAAATGCAGGAAGCCCTGTAGACAGGGACCTTGGTACCCAACCCTAAGAGGTAAATCTCTGCTCTGACACCTGCTGAAAGAGCTCTGATTTAACCAACATCTGCTACATGCAAACTTAGTTTACAATGAACACTGAACAGAGAAGGAAAAACCATTTTGCAGTCAAACGATGTACATTAGATTTAATGTTATACCTGGGATCCTTCCATACATTGCTGTAAAGAAATTTGGGAATAACTAATGTAGCATTAAGCAGAGATGCAACAGCAACAGCATTGCATACCTGCAGGCCAAAAAGATAACACAATTAGTTGTGCATGTAAAAAAGATTTCTAGAAAAATACCAGTAGGAGGCTAAATAGAATGTCAGGCAAAAAATATAACACAATTAGTTGTGCATGTAAAAAAGATTTCTAGAAAAATACCAGTAGGAGGCTAAAAAGAATGTCAGACAATATTTGAGTTCGTGGAAAACAACAAATTCTTCAAATTGAAGAGTTATAATATTGCTGAACTATCTTCAAACAATGTACTTTCTTCCTTTTGATATTGAACTCCAGTTAAGATATGCTTTTCCTCGACCATTATGAACACCGCCTAATGGAGAATGGATGACTTCTCCAAAGTGCCTCACATTTTTAAGTTCCAGCACTTATTCTATGGTGGAAAAACAGACCCAATATTTTCCCTGGGAAAAAGGTTTCGACCAAAAAGCTTCAAAATTGCAAAGTGGATATTTTTCTTTAAATTGCAAGATTCTGCACTTAATGTTTTTGTCTTGGGTGTTTTCTGTAGCTTGCTAAAATTGCTAAAATCTGGGTTGTATTGCTTGAACTTGAATCTGTGCAATAAAAAATATTCTCTCATCTGCAGTTTGAGGAGGCTCGCTTCATTTGCAATGTTTTTTTTTAAACTCAAAACCCTCTGGGTTCATGAAGTATTCAAATGCTGCCGATGGGCGACCTCTGTATTCTAATGCAGGCATAGAACAGCTGACTTCTGGAAAGGAGAAAACTGAGGGATTAAGCCATTAGCTAAGTGAAGGCTGCACAACTTGGATTCAGTTGATTGTAATTAGACTAGCAATTACCCATGCCTAAAGGCACTTTAATCATAAATTTAATTTTAAATAATAAACAATCTTTTAATTATTAAGAGAGATATTTTAAATATTTCATTGTTCACTCTTAGTTTAAATAAAATATAAACTAATTTTTTCAGACATCATGTATACATATATATTAAAAATGTAATTTTTATGAAAAATAAAGAGAAAAACTGGATTTGAAATAAAAAGAGAAAAAAATTTGCATTTTAAATGAAGAGAGAGAAGGGTACTAGTTAGTGAAAGAGAAGAGAGAGAAGATGTCATGTAGGTCACATGTCACATCAACACCATTGTCCCTTGTAATATAGATTACAGGAGTTTTCCTAAATTTTGAATGTGAAAAAAAAAATCCAGCTTAGCTACTTACGGCAACTCGTTGTTGATTTAGACCACCATTTGCGCTGACCAATATAAAACCAATGCTCTTCTTTGGTTTCCCTGCCCCAACAACTTTAACTAATTAAAATGCAGTTCAACATTAATGACCTATGCCACCATAGGCAGTTATGTGACAGTTGTAAGTTGCATTAATTAATAAACACTGCTCATTCATCAACAAGGTTTGGTAAATAAATTTTAAAAAAAAATAGATTACTTTGATTTGTTGGACTCTTTCTATTTGCACATGGTCTCCAAATAGATGCCTCTGGGTACTGCTCCTCCCAGAACTTTGTTGCATCTTGATGAAACTCTTTCTGTAGCATAATGATTTTGGTTGATAACACGGAAAACACATACATGTGTGCACAGACGTACCCAGCACACACCAATCATCTATTTTGATGCGCTTAAGCAAATGTGTGGATGGAGTGAAACAGGATATTAAGCAAACCTCTGCAAGAGCACTAAAAGCCAAGTTCAAAAGTCGGTCATACATCTGTACTGGTATTTTTCCTTCACTAAAATAAGCAGTCCTAACCTCCTTCAGGAGCAAAACCAAAAAAACAAAAAACACAATTAGTTTGTATGGGCGATGATATGTGTAAAGTGAAAGCAGACCCAACTTCATGCTCAATTACCACTTTTAGATTATAAAATAGGAACCAGTTATGCATGGGTTTCATTCAGAAATAGTTCAAAAACAATACCAAATTTGAACCAGTTATGCACGAGTTTATTTTTTTTCCATTTTTATTTGGGGTGGGTGGCAGGGTTGAGGAATATAGAATGTGAATAGGTAGAATTAGATTGATGAACATCAACAGGATGGTGAAAAATCATGGGCGTCAATGGTAAGCAAACTGTTGTGTTCAGTTCATTCTATGATATTGCAGTCAAAAAATCTACATCCTCTATCTGGGAAAAAGGAAATATTATAGTATCAAAGCATTGAATGACTCAGCCTACTGATTATTACAGTATCATACATAGCCTACTGATTACCCATGGAACCAGAGGATAATCTAATTTTCTCACTTTTGCTCCTAAATATTGTAATTAAGATTGCAGTTATAATTCAACTTCTGAATTTGATCTTATAAGGTGTCAATGATATCCTATCAAAATTGCTAGCAGGCGGAGAACTATGCCAGTCTCTGAACCTAAATATGGCTTAAAGAATTGAGAGATCACACTCACAGACGTACGTCTGTGAGTGTGCTAGTCAAGTGCTAAAAACTGTATCAATTATTTGTCTTATGTACTAGTCAAGTTTTCGAATTTTTAAGTCCTAAAATTTGGTAGATTTTGTACAATTCTCAATAATTGACTGTACATTTGGTAGCCCAAATTTCATCTTTCAATCGGCATCTCGTGAGTGAATACCATTTTCATCAAACCATGGGCCTCAATCTCACTTCGAGTTTTTTTTCAACAGAAAAAAAAACATTAATTTCCCCTTTCTTATGCATGGAACTCGGTAGCACTTAGGAGCTAAAGAACAGATCGAGGTACTGAACAAAATACCAGCAAAACTAAGGAAAACCAAGCATAGAAAATATGAAATCTAGTATGAAACTGTCTTTACACCAGGATAGTTATATTACTTCTCAGTTCCCGTTCAGCCTTCTTTAGAGTTCCAAATTGTGCTTGACCTAGAGTCTAACACTTATACCTAAAGCTACTCAAGAAGAGAACACAAGAAAATGCGCCTCTAAGTACTGTCCAATCGACAGTGTGAATGAAGTCATACCTTTGTCTCAATCGATTTTCTCAGGATCTCCATCGATTTTCTCGGGGTCTCAATCGATTTTTTCGGGGCAGGACTAATTGTGGGATCAAGAATAGAGAACACAAGGGAGTCCAACAGGAAAAGAAAACCCATAAGCCCAAAGGTAAGAACCATTGATCGTATGTGTTTACGCAACCAGAGATGCCTTTTCCCACCATAGACACCCTTACATCCACCAAATTTTGTAGGGTCATTCTTCAACCCATGAAGCAGAACAGCTTTATTCCAATTGTAATCTCCCCCTGCTGTTCTCCTCGCTATAGAGGCATCACCAGCTTGTTGGGTTTCCCCTGATAAATCAAAATTCGGGTACTCCGGGCGCGGGCTTCTCAGGGATCCTTGCTTCCCCATCAAACCATTTCTACTATAGCTCTTGATTATAGCTTCAAATAGTGAAGAATTGGCTCTCTTATGATCACCCAAGACACACAAAATTATTCTTTTCCAAATATGCACAACTCTAGAGTTCAAAATAAACCCTTCACCGCCATCTATTCCTAAGTAGAACGTCTCTGTCTCTATAATACAAAGCATTCTTTCTCCATATCTAACAAAAACCCACCAACCCATTAGAGGAATTGGGGGAAATTTTAGGTTGGATGTCGCAGGGAACTGGTAATTTAGATGAAATGGAAACATCTAGGTCTGGATTGGAAGTGAAGTTAGTGAAGGTGGTGACAATGATATGTATGCAACCCTATATATAGATATATTAGATATATAGAGATGAGTGAAAAATAAGAAATATATGAAGACCTTTTGTATAATACAGGAGGAGAAAAATCACATCAGCAACAACTACTACTCACCGAACGGGGAGGAGATTGACATTGATCTTTCTGGTGTTTGGTTCTTGAACGGAGAATTTCTGGAGGGAGGGAGACGAATGAGAAGTTCCAGAGGACTTGGCATTGTGGCGGCGTGTTTGTGTGACTATGACATGGGTTAGCTGGGAAGGGCCCTTTTAACCAATATTTGTTGAGCTCTCTCTCTCTTTCTCTCTCTTAGATGGTGTTTGGCTAAGTTGAAATTAATTGTTTATAGAATATAGTTTAAGAAATTAAAATTATAATTTCTAATAGATGTGACTGTTTAAAAAATGTTAGTTTGTAAATAAAATTAATTATATATAAAAATATTATAAATTATAATAAAAATTATAAGTATTTGACATAAAATTATAATTTATTACTAAATTAATAGCAAAAAACTATAAGTTATTAGCAAAATCAACACTTACCACCACCTTTCAAATGGGAAAATTGTTGGATAAGCAACACCTAACACCACCTTTCAAATGGGAAAATTGTTGGATAATTTTTTCTGTGCTACTTTGGATACATATTAAGGTTTCATTTGATAATTTAACTTTAAGCTTTGCTTAAAAAGCCTTTGACTTGTCATTTTATGCCAAAAGACAAAAAGGTTAAAAATCTTAAATAAAAAAATGTTATAGTTTTTTATTTATTTTTACATAATTTTATATTCAATAGAAATCTTATTTAGTAGATTTCAACGAGTAATTTTTAAAAATATAATTTTTATAAAAAATAAATATGTATAATAAAAATTAGAATAATTTACACTATCCTCCCTAAAGGTTAATTCATAATACAGGAACGTGGTTTTAAATTTTTGAATCCACTACATTCCTCATTAATCTCACCTCTGTCCCACACACCAGTTCATTAATCTCACCTCTGTCCCACACACCAGTTCCTACATTCAACGCTTCCACCTCCACAACCACTTCCTTCCAATCTAAACAAAACCTTACATCCATACAAGTCCCTTCCACCAGCCCACCCCCACCCTCATCCAAACATACAAATAGGAGTGTAATTTGCGCGCGGCCCGGCCCGGCCGAGTACCGAGCGGGCTAAGCCCAGATTGGACCCGGCGGGTTCTCGCCAAATTTTCGAATCGGACCAGACTGGGCTTTTTTGCCAGAGGTTCGGCCCAAGTCCTAGGAGTAAAGGACTTGAGCTTAGATTACGGGTCCGGACCTGACCAGGCCGACTCGTTTTTTTAGTTTTTTTTTTAATTTTTGAAATTTATTATATTATATAAGTTTATTATATTATATAAACTTATAAGTTTTTTTTTTGCATTCAAATTTATTATATTATATAAGTTTATTATTATAAGTTTATTATATTATATAAACTTATAAGTTATAAGTTTTT
>JAULJZ010000011.1:4715625-4746154 GCA_032270985.1 Heliamphora pulchella | reverse complement strand
GTGAGTTGAGTGCCGTTATAAATCGTATCGTGTAAGCAAGCTAACATGCCAAATGTGGTTAGGGACATTTTCGGAAAAACGCGAATTTTTTAGATTTGTTGGACCTTTCACGTTAAAATATTAGTTTATGGGCCTAATGTTGGTTGATGATGTATATATGGGTTTTGGCTGAAAAGCCCTTATTTTTTTTCTAAATTGGGAGCATCTAATTTTTATACAAATTTAGGGGCTCAAAACCACTGCCTTGCGGGTTTTGCCCCAAGGCCGGCTCTGCCAACCTTGGACAGGAGTTGTAGATGCATATTTTAATCGTCTATAGTGTGATGCCAACCTTGGACAGTAGTTGTAGATGCATATTTTAATCGTCTATAGTGTGATTCATTGACGAGGTTTGTGAAAGCCAATTCAGCTTATCGATAATCTAAGCCAGTTCATATTTGCTGCAAAACGAGTCAAATTTTAAAATTAGTGTAAGGATTTGATCGAAGTTTGACCGCTGATTGAGCTGACTTTGTCAACATAGATGACAATCTTTGAAAAAACAAAGAAGGCTGCTGGTGAAACTAATAATTGTAAATTGAAAACAATCCCAATGATGACTCCAAAGAGGCAATAAAAGTTATTTAAGGAGGTGTTTGGCAAAATTATTTTTAGTATTTTTTAATTTTTTATTATTAATTTTAACTACAAGTTATAAGTTTTTTTAAACACTCACAACTTATGTTATAATTTATAACTTATTTTATTTTATTTATTTCAGTTATAAATTATAAACTTTATCAAATATTCACAACTTTTACTATAAGTTATAATCTATGAGTTACTAGTTTTACCAATACTAAACACCACCTTAGAATCAATAATAATGAGAGGTTTGTCATGAAAATTATTTCAATTTATTTGTTACAATTTTTGTTTTTTGTTTTTTGTTTAAAAATTACTTTAGAAGTTGAAAATTTAGATTTTTTAAGAAATTATATTTTTTTTTGACAATTTTACCTTCTACTTTCTAATTGTTAACTTTTTCTATAAATCCAATTGCAATAAACAACCATATATATGAATTATGAAGCCTCTATTTGGAATAAGAAAATGATGGTTTAGTTATATATATAAAAAAATTAACTTTTAAGTCATACTATTTGGCATTTTAAAAAAAGTTGATTAATTTTTTTGACAACATTTTTTAAGAAAAATGTTTATTCACGTTCTAAATAGTTTAACATTTTTTGTAAAGAAAATTACTATAATACACTCAATATAAAAATTCAATTCTACTATAAAATAATGTGATATAATGCCAAACACTATAACTTAAAAATAAAAAGTAATAACATATTAAATATTTTAACAAAAAGCAAATAAAGTAAGCAACCATAAATAAATTCTCCCAAATAATTAAAGGAAATTTTTAAGGAGAGTTTCATAACTAAAAATCATAAAAGAATCAGTTCTATGCCTCTTTTTTTTTTTTATAATTCAAGTCCTATTATATTTTTATTTATCTAATACACTCCTACTTTTATTAATCAAATCAACACTAATTATTTATCTATGAATCATGTTTGATTATTCCTCAATCAAATAAAAATGATTATTGCTCTTTTATAAATAGAAATAAATGTAGCTGTCAAAAACTTTCTCGGCTTAAAATTGAAAATTATAGTTTTATAACTAAGAAATTGAAAATTAAGAAATTTCTCATTTTTGAAAATGAGAAATTAGTTTTAAAATAAAAAAAATAAAGAAAAGAGAGGTGTATTTTTTTTTTACTTTTTTTAAGCTGGGAAATTTTTCTCTTTCAAAATAAATAAGAAATTATCAGATTTTTAAGTATTATTATTTTTACGTAAATTTATATTCAATATGATTTTTGTTTAATAAGTCTTGATGAATAAGTTTCAAAATATTACTTTTTCAGAACAAATTTATATTAAAAGTTATAGAGTTTTAAAATTTAAAAGTAAAAATTTTAGTAAACAAGACCCAATCCAAGGACAAAGTTATAATTATCAATATTTGGATTTAAAATGAAATTAATACTTATATAAATTTTTTAAGTAGAGCTAATAATTATTTAGACAACATTTGCATTTTCACACACTTCATGTAAACCACTCATATAATCATAATCACTATCCAACTTTAAACTCTTTAAAATTAATTTTTTTAAATCTCAAATAAAATGAAAGAAAATGATTCTCAAACATAATTTCTGAAGGGGGACAAGTTCCGACCAGAGGCACGTGGAGCACATGTGGAAGTCTGTACAGCGTATGAGCCTCTCAACCACGGCATGAATCTCGGCATTTATATGTTAGCTCGGGCAGTAAGCCAAGCTGCTTGGACAATGTGTTCAAGGTTCGTGGACCTCGGGGCATGTGAAGCCGAGCAATGGTTCTCGGCTCCGAGATCAGAAGGAGTTTAATACCGACCTTAGACACGAAGTTTTTGGCGTCATGAAATGGAATGTTCGGCATCCAAGTCCGAGCAGGACGAGTTGTGCAATCCCTTGATCCGAGCTTGAAGATTGATACTCAAGTTGATACACGTATTAGAAAGATGATCTGATGATAAGAGATCAGTAGCGGTTGAACCAACTCTAGAACTAGGAGGTCAGAAAGAGTTGACTAAGCCTAGACCAAGCTTGAGTTTTAATGGACAATTTGATATGACAAAAGGCACTTGCAAAAAGATCTTGTAGAGAGATCTAATGATGACACTGATAAGTCACCATCAAATCATTGATTGCTATGCATTGGTCAGAGAGGGAGTATAACCCGACCTGCTCGGATCAGGTCGGATTCCGTAAGCGGATTAAGTACATCTCTTCCTATAAATAATCAGCACATTTGGAGACACAAGTATGTTATCTTTTTACTAGCAAAAACTCTGTCAAAATACTCTCTCAAGTTCTTCCCTCTCTCTCTGTAATCCTTACCTGACTTGATCGTCGGAAGGTCTACTAGTATAAAGCCACCGACGGATATTTCATCCATTTCTTGTGCAGGTGAACACGTGGCATTCATCTTCGACATCTCAACCAGGTTGGACGGAATCAGTAGATTCCAATCCTTATCCTCTACAATTTCATTCCAACACTTGGAAGAAAAAGATAACTAGTTGTTCAATTTGTATTCCATAGCTATCAACTCCACAAGATGGTCTGTTGGTTTGTTCTTTATTTTATTGAATCTTCAATAATGTAACCCTTAAATAATTCAGTAATTAAATTTTCAAGGTCGGTGATTATACATGAACATACCTTCACTTGAATTTTGGAATCAACAGTTCCGTTACAAATTTTCCTTTGGATTTTCCGTCGAACCGATCAAAGGCCTTCAAATGTCATTCTCGGAATTATGAGGACATTTAAGGGCCTTGTGTAGTCTTCTATGTGAGTGAGAGAGAGAGAGAGAGAGAGAGCACAACAAAAAGAAAGAGCTGGAATCACATGGAGGTGGTTTGGTAATGGGGCCTCCATCCCTCCGCCCGACAATTTATGAGTAGCTGAAAAAGTTTTGTCAAAAGGAAAGATTCTTCTCATCCTCCCTTTCCCCCATCGTTTTGCCGGAATAATCATGGCTGACGATAAGGTAAGATCTCGACATTTTCCCGGAAAATCTCAGTGAATCTGATAGGTGAATTGCTGTGTGTGCTTTCGGTTTGCTTCCAGAGAAAATTTAGCTAAATTGGCCGATATTACACATACCCTTTTTGTTGAAAAAGTAAGATTTCATGTGGATTTGAGTTTCTTCTTGTTCAGTTTTCTGGGCAACCAAACGGAGGTTTGCTTAGGGTTTCTTTGATGAGCTGGGTTGTTTTTCTCACTTGCATTTTGGTGATAGTTTTGACGACAGGGCTTGATGTTTTGAATCTCTTTGGTCTATTTCTCTTCTATATTGATTTTGCCTTAATTTCGTGTTTCTCGTGACATTTGCTCTGAATCTGACTGAGCTACAGCCTACTCAGCTACTCTTAGTCTTTAGATAAATTTAATTTTATGTAATTTTGTATTGTTGTTATGTGATTTTCAATTGCTGATTCCTATTTTAATTTTGAAACAATTCTTTAATTTTTCTCTCATTTAGTTTAGTAATATTCCTAGGTGGAATTTCATTAGGATTGTTTTTGATCAGGCTTTTTGTGACCTATCAAATTATCTTATTTTCTTATTCCCTTTGTGCTAATTGCTAATTTCCTGTTGTTTTTCATACCTAAATGATGTGTTAATTGCTTGGCTGACATCTTGATCTAGTATGTTCTGCAGGAGATCTCTGCTCCAGTTGTCAGCACAAATGATGCAGTTACTGGTCATATTATTTCCACCACCATTGGTGGCAAAAATGGAGAACCGAAACAGGTGATACTACCTTCTTGGATACCCTTTTGGCTTGCTCCAAACATGATATGCTTTTGCCTCATACATGCATATGTCAAATATTATATATAATGGTGCGCACGGGCGTACACATTTAATTATATCAAGATATTTTTTTTAGAAACACAGAAGTATGGTCTCTGATTCAATCAACAGTCTTCAAATCAACTGGAATACAGTATGTAAATATTTACACATCTGTTTTTTTTTTCCTTACTTCGTAATATGTACTTGTAAACAAGATTTATTTAAGTTTGCAAGTAAATAGTGAGGCTAATCATTAAATGTTGTGAATAGCCTGGCTAGGCTATTTGTCGGAAGAGGCTGATGGATCAAACCACTACATGTTCAAAAGGATGTGGACGTTTCGATGGCTTAACCTGCTAATTTTCCTCATTTTGAAGGGTTGGGTTATTTGTATTTTTTTATTGCTATCACAGACTATCTCATGCAGCACGTGGAGGGACTAGAAATGGAAGGAGGGTAGCGTAAAAGAGTCTCAACCCTAATAATGGACATAACTTTAAACTCAACTTCTCATTAATTAACTACGAATAATACATCAAGAGAGTTTCTTATTTATATGCCTAAAACCTTAATTTGAAAAGAAATTGAGAATCCTAAACAAAATGGAAAATAAAATAAAAATGCTAATTAAAAGATAAACTAAAATCTTAAACTAAAATGAAAGAAAATAAAATCCTAGTTAAAAGATAATTTAAATTTAAATAAAATTGCAAATAGGGCTCAATGTTTTCGTATCATCCTTCTTCACTGAGAAAAAGAACTAACCTTAAGTTTGCCTTAAAATACTGAACTCTTCCATGCTAAAGAATTAAGTACTTTAAATATGCAAGCTGCTTTAGTTTATTCGTATTCCAACTAATTTGATCTTGAGACTATTTACAAGGTTTACTAACTATGGATTGAACACCCAATCAAAGTATTCAACACTAATGAAATCAATCCGTTCTGTATTGAAGGAGTTTTCTGTTGGTGGACAATCTATAGAACCGGCTAAGAGATTCTTTATTTGGCAAAGCCGTTTTTTGCATGAAAATTTCTTACTCTTCAATGGCTAGAGGAGAAATAAGATTATTTAATTTAGACATGGCTAGAGTAGAATCATCCTTGTCTTGACCAAGAATGCGGTAGTGTTGTTGAGTAGGCGTTGTTATGGTGGTTCAACGACGAGGGACAGTAGAGAGTGATCGGCAATGCGACGGGGTTTGACATGATGGTTGCGAAGACAATACGGAGCTGCTGTATCGTGATGGTTGCGTCGCTATGGGGACGAGATTTGAATCTTTACCCTAGATCGTGCAACAAGTTGTGAGGATGAGGAAGAGATTGGAATCTTGAGTCTAAGCTCTGATACCAAATTGATGCAACACATTGAGGGACAAAAAATGAAAGAAGAGTAGCGCAAAAGGGTCACAACTTTAACAAATAGGCCACTATTTTAAATTCAATTTGTCATTAATCAACTCTGATATGAAAAGGGCCTTTTATTTATAGGCTTAAACTCTTAATTTGATAAGAAAATTAGAATCCTAAACGAATAGGAAAATAAAAAAAAAATCTTAATTAAAAGATAAGCTAGAATGTTAAAACTAAAATGAAACAAAATAAATTCCTAATTAAATAATAATCTAAATTAAGATAAAATCACTTGCACAGCAGCACAAACCATAATCCGTTGCAAAGAATGTAGATGTTTCGATAGCTTCCCCTATTAATTTTCCTCAGGTTGGCCAGTTAATTGAATTTTTTTATGCTATTGCAGACTATCAGTTACATGGCAGAGCGTGTTGTTGGGACGGGGTCGTTTGGAGTTGTTTTTCAGGTACCCGGATGAATATTGCTGTTCTTTTGATGTAGCAGAACCTTTTTATCTCCTTTGAAGTGCTGATGCCATTCTTCTTGTAGGCAAAATGCTTGGAAACTGGAGAGACGGTTGCAATAAAGAAGGTTTTGCAAGACAGAAGATACAAAAATCGTGAACTGCAATTAATGCGCGCAATGGATCATCCAAACGTTATTTCTCTGAAGCATTGCTTCTTTTCCACTACGAGTAAAAATGAGCTTTTTCTGAACTTAGTCATGGAGTATGTCCCAGAGACCATGTACCAAGTTTTGAAGCATTACGGCAATTTGAAGCAGAGAATGCCTCTTATCTATGTGAAACTTTACACTTACCAAGTATGTATTGTGCTCCCTTCTAAGGTTCCATTGTTTTCTTGTTTCTTCTGCTGGTATTAATTAGGGTTATATTTACCAGATTTTCAGGGGACTGGCATATATGCACACTGTTCCTGAAGTTTGCCACAGGGATTTGAAGCCTCAGAACATTCTGGTGTGCATTTCTTGTTAATTTGAGAGAACTCTTATGGCTGTTTGCTGAGGTCATTGTTGGTTTTCCACAGGTTGATCCTCTTTCTCACCAGGTCAAGATTTGTGATTTTGGAAGTGCAAAAATGCTAGTATGTAGAACCCTTTCTTTCAGCTTTCCTGATTTCCTTTTTTTTCCTCTTTACTGTTTCATTAATGGCTCTCTAGTATTTTTTTAGATGACCAATTATAATTTACCTAAGTATGTGGTCCCTTGTGCTGGTGTGCTGTTAAACTGGTCACATATCATTACAGATAATACATGAAAGTTGTGGTCAAATCTAGTGTTCATTTATCATATGCTCAAGTCACATCTACTCTATGATGAACTATGAAGCACGGGCATGAAATATTGTTGTACGAGTACTGGGTATGCAATCGGTACGGATACAGCTCTGGTACGAAAAAATATGTACCGGGTATGTTTTAGTACTTCGAATTTAATTTTGATTTTTGGGTACAACTTCAGTATATTTTGGGTATGTGAATAGTACGTATATGTGGGTACACCATGATTTATTTGAGATTTTAAAACTACAATGATTGCATAATAAATTAATTTGTTGCTTCTTTTTATATATAAATAAGTTGGAGGGTTAGAAAGTGAATTAAGTCCCTCACAAGTAAAAAAACACATCGCTAAATTAAAACACACTATTGATATACTATATCCTTGATATTACTAATTATATTTTTTTGTAATCTAGCATTTATTCCTTCTTTTCTTTATTCTTTATTCTTTGTTTTCCTTATTCTTATTTGCTCTTACCACTTGAATGTTGCTATTAATTACTAAAATAATTTTGTATTATATATATGTGTATAATATAATACTAAAACATCATTGAAAAATAAAATTTCCATCGTAATTCAGCCGTGCCTATATACTTTTTTGTTCGATTTTGCCATATTGCGTTACCCGTACTACGTATCCGTACTTGTGCTTCATATCCAAATCATACCAAACTAAGCCTTTGTCCCAATCAATTGGGATCGATTACATGAATCTTTTTACGCCACTCTGTTAAGGGTCATATCTTCAGTTACTTTCAATAAGTTTATATCTTTTCTTAATACGGCATCACATGTTAATTTAGGTCTATCTCTCCTCCTAATGTTTTCATTACGCATGATCTTGTCACTTTTCTTCGCTACTACATCAACTGGTTTACGTTATATGTATCTAAACCGCTTTAATTTGTTTTCTCTCAATTTTTCTCAATTGGTGTGACTCCTACCATTCTATGATTTCTTTTTTCATTTATCATTTTATATTTTTTAGTCTTACCACACATTAATTTAACATTCTTATTTCAGTAATACTCAGTTTATTTTGGTGATCTTTCTTAGCAACCCAACATTTTGTCCCATATAAAATTGTTGGTTTAATAGTTGTCTTATAAAATTTTTCTTTTAATCTTTATAGGTATTCGTCAATCACATAGAACGCCGGAAGCACCTTTTCACTTGAGCCAACCAATTTTGATTCTATAGGTTACATCATTTATTTAGATAACAAAAATATTCACTCTTAGATATTTCTTAATTTTGAATCTTTACTTATTCACTACTAATACTCTTATTACTGCTAAAATTATATTTCATATATTCAGTTTTATTCTTACTTACTCAAAACTCTTTTGACTCCCAAGATTTTCTTTACATTTTTAATTTAGCATTAACTCGACCCCTAGTTTCTTCCACTAAGAGTCTAAGATAATATCATCAACGAATAACATACATCATGAAATATCATCCTGAATATATCTATTCATTTCATCTATAACTAAGGCAAAGAGATAACGACTCAAAATCGATCCTTATTGTAATCTTGCTGTGATTAGGAATTCACTTGTTACTGCGGTGGGTGATCTAATTGTCATGGCAGTTTTATGATACATGTCTTTTATCATATCAATATATCCCTTTGTCACTTTGTTTCTCTCCAACGCCTACCATATAATATCTCTAGGAACTATATCATCCGTCTTTTCTAAGTCTTAAAATCATACGATGATCTTCTTTTTTTTATACTTCTCTATTAATTTCTTTAGTAGGTGGACTGCTTCTATAGTTGATTTACCAGTTATAAAATCAAATTAATTCTGTGGCATTGTTGTTGTTAACCTTTGACGATGTTCAACCACTCTTTTCCATAGTTTCATCATATGTCTCATCAACTTAATACCTCTATTGTTGTTACAATTTTGAATATCTCATTTATTTTTATATATAGGTACTAGAATACTCTGTTTCCACTCTTCATAGATCACAATTTTTTTATATATACATACTTGTGCTTCATACATCACAAAAGTGATTTCTTGCTAAACATTGGGGCATATTGTATTGTTTATTGGATGCACATTTGTCTATGTTTTTTTATTTCACATTTGTTGTGCATTATTACTTAATTATTTACATTTTTTTTTAGAGAATGGCCCCAAATTTTGTATCTCACTGCAGCTATGTTCTATATTGGATGTGAACTCATCTTGGCATATTGTTAATGGAATTCCTCATTCCACTTTCCTCAATACTTTATTGTCCATGTGGTGATCTTTGTTCTTAATGATTGTATGTCTTTAAGCTTTGAAGATAATCTGGTGGTGACTCTAGCATTGGTTGCTTTTATCATACGGTTTGACTCGCTGTGTGCATGTAGCTGAATAGTAAAGTAGTGATTTAGGGTTAAATGAAGAAAGAAGGAAAAAAAGAGAAAGACAGAGAGAGGGTATTATTAGAAGAATAATGAGACTTAACTTCACCTCTACACCACACCAGTATTTATATAAGAGACACCAAACTAATTATAAAATGATCCTAACATATATAAGTAATTATCTAACATTCTCCCTTAAGCTGGAGTATCGAGATCGAACACGCCCAGTTTAGAAAGAAATTGCTGAAAACTAGAAGCAGCTAACCATTTGGTAATAATATCATCCAATTAATTTTTTGAGCGAATATATGGAGTGACAATTTGCTTCGTCATCATTAAATCCCGAATAAAATGGCAGTTAACCTCAATATGCTTAGTGCACTTATGGAACGCAGAATTATTAGCAATAAATATGGCTGCTTGATTATCACAAAATATCTCCATAGGACGAGAAGACGTGATGCCAAAGTCATGAAGAAGAGAACGAACCCACAACATTTCAGATGCCGTATGGGTCATGACACGATACGCTGCTTCAGCACTGGAACCGGTAACAACATTCTGTTTCTTATTACGCCAAGTGACAAGATTACTGCCAACGAAGGTATAATAACCAGAGATGGACCACCTATCAAAGCGACTACCAGCCCAATTAGCATCACTAAAGCCAATCATAAATAAATGATCAGATGGACGATATAACAATCCACGACCTGGGGCACGTTCCAAGTAGCGAATAATTCGACAAACAACATAAAAGTGTGGCTGACGAGGAGCATACATAAACTAGCTAACAACACTAACAGCATATTTGATATCATGACGGGTGACCGTGAGGTAAATTAATTTCCCAACAAGCCGCTGATAACGACCAACATTTAGTAATGGTTCTCCATGTTCAGTATCGAGCTTAAGAGTAGAATTTATAGGTGTATCAATCAGACGAGCATCAAGTAACCCAGTCTCAACGAGAAGATCAAGAGTATACTTGCGTTGGGATAAAGAGATCCCTCGAAAGGAACGAGTAACCTCAGTCCCAAAAAAATAACGGAGAACGCCTAAGTTCTTGTTGTGAAAATGATGAGCCAAATGTCGTTTTAAAGCAGCAATTCTAGTAAAATCATCACTAGAAATAATGATATCATCAACATAAACAATTAGCACAATAGTACCAGTAGAAGAGTGATGAACAAACACGGGATGATCAGACCGGGAACACCGAAAACAGTATGCAATGACAAAAGAACTGAAGTAATCAAACCAGGCACGAGGAGATTGCTTTAGATCATATAGAGCCTTATGCAAGCGACAAACAAGATGCTCACTGCCAGGTACATAGCTAGGGGGCTGATCCATATAGATCTCTTCCTGAAGATCACTGTGAAGGAAGGCATTTTTAATGTTAAGTTGATATAATGGCCAAGAACGATTAATAGCAACAGATAAAAGGATCCGAACAGAGGTAAGGCGAGTCACAAGAGAAAAAATTTTCAAGTAATCAACACCGTAAGTCTGAGTATAGCCTTTAGCAACCAAATGCCCCTTGAGACGCTCAACAGAACCATCCAGAAGGTACTTTACTATATAGACCCAATGACATCCCACTGCTTGCTTCTCAAGGGGAAGAGGGGTGAGCTCCCATGTTTGATTCTTATAAAGGGTATGCATTTCCTCATTCGTAGTAATTTTCGAGCCAGACATGGACACAGCTTGCTTGTAAAAAGTAGGAATAGAAACAGACGACAAAGTAGAAGTAAAAGAATGAAGACAAGATGACAAGCGAGCATAAGACACAAAGTGAGCAATAGGATGTTAGGTGCATGCATGTTTACCTCGGCGTAAAGCAATCGGTAAGTCATCGGAACTAGGAGCAGAGGAGATAGGAACCTCGACCGGAAAAGATGAATAATCCGGGCCATACGAGGCGACGAGCCTATCTTGAGATCGCTGATAATCCTGCAAAAGTGGGTTAGAGGGAGAAGATGGTGCCATAGGAAGAGGAAGAGGAAGAGGAAGAGTAGAAGAAGAGAGAGACTCCCCCTCACGACAACAGATGAGATCAGAAGAAAGTTGTTTACCGGAGGAGGTGAAGAAGGGAATGGACTCAAAAAAGATTGCATCAGCACTCACAAAAAATCGTCGAGACTCTGAATGATAACACCGAAATCCTTTTTGAGTACAAGAGTATCTAAGAAAGACATACTTACGTGCTCGAGGAGATAACTTATCATTAACTAAATCGAGAACAAACACAAAGGCAGTACAACCAAAAACACTAGTGAGAAAGGTGGAGAGTTATGATATAACAAGGAAAAAGGAGACTGCCGACCGAGAATAACGAAAGACATGCAATTAATTAGATAACAAGCAGTAAGAGCAGCGTCACTCCAAAAATGTTTTGGAACGTGTGCATGAAACAATAAGGTACAAGCAACATTTAGCAGAAGACTGTGATTGCGTTCAGCGATGCCATTTTGTTGTGACGTGTGAGTACAAGTCGTCTGATGAATAATACCACAATCCACACAAAAGAAAGTAACAATAGACTGCATATACTCTAACGTATTATCAGATCGAATAACTTTGATGCGCTTTTCAAATTGAATAAAAATTTCATTATAGAACGTAGAGAGAGCATGAGACAATTCAGACCAGTGTTTCAACAAAAAGAGCCAAGTCATATGAAAGTAAACATCAACAAAGGTAACAAAATAAGAGTATCTACTAGTGCTTAGATTGCGAGGAGGACCCCAGATGTCCGTATGGACAACATCGAAGGACTCAAACTAACGATGATGGCTACGACTGGGAAAGAAACTACGATAATACTTGCCTAATTAACATCCTTCACACTCAAAACTGGACACAGGAGGTAAATTGGGGATAGCCAACTTAAGCTTAGCTACTAAAGGATGGCCTAAGCGAAAGTGCCACTGAAGAGGTGAAATGATAGCGCTTAAGACGGATGAAGTATGGGAAGAATAATCAGAGTTAATGTTAAGATAATAGAGATCGTTCTTCTCATGCCCCAAAGCAATCATCTTCTTAGTCTTGAGATCCTAAAAGACACAAGTAAGAGAAAAGGTTACGAAACAATGTAGAGATTTATTGAATTGACTAACCGATAGCAAGTTAAAAAGAAAAAAAAAGAACATAAAGACTAGAAGATAAGGCCAAAGAAGGAGGGATGAAAGACACCTTGCCCGTGAATCGGTCGAGAGGAACCATCAGCTAAGACTATATGATACTTAATAAGATTCAAATGAGAGAAAAGAGATGGATTACTACACATATGAGAACTAGCACCTGAATCAATGATCCAAGATAGAGAGGTAAGAGCAGCACATGCAATATCACCTAAATTAGCTAAGGTAGTAGTAGAGGAGGGCGGCAGAACCTCACACAAGGTCCGAACAAGCTCGTTAAACTGAATACAAAGAGTATCATAAGATGTCTTGACTTTAGCCATAGTAAATCATGCAGAGAAGAGAAGGCCAAATCCAAAGAAGAGCAAACCAACAGTTACCGTCACATGAACAAATTGGGGCAAAATCAAATTAATCCAATTGAAATCTCAAATAAGCCAAATCCCAACAGAGACCAAATTAAACTAATCATAAACCAAATGAACACCCGATGATCCGAAATGACAATGTTTGTCGAAATCCAATAAAATGTAATCAAACCAGAAGCTGACTACTCAACATAAATCAACCAGACAATCGACACAAGAAACCAGATGCGAACATCTTCACGAAAAATCACACAACAGCAAGAACCAAATCGGACATCAAATCTAAGCAAAACATCAAATCACATATCACTAAAGTCGAAATCTCCAACTAAAATCCCCAAATCGAACTGAAATCGAACTAAAATCTCCAAATTGAACTGAAATTGAACCAAAATCGAGCTAAAATCCCCAAATTGGACTGAAATCCCCAAATCGAATTCCCAAATTGAACTAGAAATCCCCAAATTGAACAGAAATCAAACTGGAAAACTTAAGCAACCACCAAAATCCCTAAAATCGACTCAAAGCCAAGTTGAAATACCAAATTGACCAACCAGATCTGAAGCAGATCACAATCGCCGACCCAAAAAAACGCACCAAAAACCTAGGCGTCAAACCTGTGCAAACTTGAATCCTCTCCAATAATGTTCAAATCAACAAATCGATACCCTAGAGGGCCAGTAGGGAAGATTGCGGCACCCATAGAAGAGATGGCAACAAGAAAAAAATAAATCGGAGGCGCAAAATTGCGATCTGCAAAGAATAATCCATCGGCGCCGAAAATAAGAAAAACATTCGAGACAAAAATATCAAATGATCGACAACAAGAAGGGAAAAATCATGGAAGCATAGACCAGGACTAATCGATCATCTAGAAAGAATTTTTTTTTTTTTTACAATCACGAATTTAAAAGAAGAAAAAAAGAAAAGAAAAGGAAAAATAGAAAGAAGAAGGTTGAATCGAGATGCTCTGATACCAAATTGAATAGTAAAGTAGAGATTTAGGGTTAAGAGATGAGAGAAAGACAGACATAATATTATTAGAAGAATAATGAGGCTTAACTTCACCTCTACACCGCACCAGTATTTATATAAGAGACACCAAACTAATTACAAAACGACCCTAACATACATAAGTAACTATCTAACATGTATAATTGTAGGTACATAAATTGGACTCGAAACATGACAACTTAAAGCCATCTACACGGCATCTACACAAACTTGCCATCAACATCTCCAATGGTCTTGGACCCGCGGGTTAACCTCATGAGGTAACATGTGGACTAATAATCTATCTACATGCTCTGCTTGAAGGGTCAAGCCACATTGGTCAAGGATGGCACACGCGATCCCCTAACCTCAAGCCGAGGCAAAATGGATTGTACTCAAGGCATCTCCTAATCCAAGCCAAAGACTGCTCAAGACATCGTTCCACTAAACTGTACAGATGTTCGCCTGAGCATTCTCCTTCATAGTTGCCTCCAAATGTTAATCTCTAATTGCCAAGCAAGCTCACTCTCCAACCTCCATGGCTCATGCACAACCTCTCATTGGTAGGGCGAGTGGTTCTTCAGCCGAATATGCTATGCTAGCCTAAGTCAAGGGCAAGGCCTAGGAACCCCTGGGGATTGTGTTTTGATCCAGGGAAAATGAGCCACTTGGCCGAGCATGAGACATCATTCATATAGGAGTTGTTCCCCATGCCCATCCTAAGAAAGAAGGCTTCCAAGCCTCAACCTAGTCCAATTCCATATAAAACCGATATACTTCCTTCTCTCTTCACAAACTCGAACAAAATGCTCAATTTCAAGCCTCAACCTACGAAATAAAGGACTGAGCATTATTATATGAGACTTCAAGAGCTGCCCTGCATTGTATTTCCCAGATTGTCTTCCATTTTTCCTTTTCCCCAGTCAATATGTCCAAGTTTTGGAAGATCCTAACTGGCTTCCCACACAAAACTTCTCATTACTTAATGTTAAACCCTCTTCTGCCTGATAAGTTTTTTAAGAAGTTACAAAACAAACCATCAAAAGCACCTACATCAATTAATAATAATCCTTTTAGAGCGATGACCCCCAAAACCCTATTATATGATTGTATCTGAAGCCTACTTTGAAAGACACGATGTGTAGTAGGATTATGAAAGCAAGTAAAATTTATGATCAAATATTAAATAATCCCTATGTCCCAAATTATGAGTCCTTTCCAATTTGAATGTCCCAGAATATGGTTATTTGATAGGGAAATACTATTCATCCCGAAAAAACCTACCAAATAAACAACTGAATTCATTCCTTGACCGCAATTGATATGAAAAATTATAAAATAAGGTTGGTTGAAATATGAATCATGTTATGCTATATTGAATCATTTGTTTTTTTAACATGTTTTTATAATCCGAATGGTTTATTATATATTATTTATTAATTTTATTATTCACATAAAAAATTAAATTAATTAAATATTTATAACTATATGATCTAATTATATTTACTTATCATTGTTTTTTATAAGATTATATTTACTTATCATTGTTTTTTATAAGATTATATTTACTATTCATTTGTTTTTTAACAAATGTGATATATTCATAGAACTACCTATATCTTATTAATATAAATCTTTTATACGAATGATCTACTTAATAAACAGTACAAAATAAATAATTCCGATAATAAAATATATATAAAAAAAATAAAACTATTGAAAAACATAATGAGCGTCAATAAGATACATGCCACTATTCTAATTATTTTAGTTATAAAATTATGATTACTTCCAAATTTTTGTATTTTTAATTATAGATTCAAAAATGTAACAACTCTTTATATATTTATATGATTATTTTTTAAAAAAATTGAATATTATATATGAAAATGCCATTGCTTTTAATTTTTAATTTATAAACTATAAAATGTTATAATGTTTAATATGCATATTTAATTTTTTTTTCAAAAAATTATATATTTAGAATCCTCTAAAGAATATTTATCAAATAAGACACATGTTGAATATAAAGTTTTAAAAAATAAATTGATAAGATTTTATTTTGTTCAACTAGTGAAGTTATACTGTTTGTTTTAAGATTTTAAAAATCAAACTAGAATTATGAAAATAAAATTCTACTTTTAATTAAAGTCTAGAATAATTTAAATCAAATGGTAAAATTTGAAAGAATGAAGAACTTTTTATATAGTAATATATAATAAATTTTTCATATATTTTGAAATATGTGCAAGAAGTTTCTCATACTACGTATGTATGAGAAGTTTCTCATAGCACGTCTGTATAAAAATATGAGAAATTTCTCGTACGTTTTGAAATATAAGTATGAGAAATTTCTCACAGTACGCATGTATATGAGAATATTCTCATATATTAATATATGAGAAATTTTCTCATACATTTTGAAATTTGAGTATGAGAAGTTTCTCACAACATGTATGTATATGATAATATAGTTTCTTATATAGTAATATATGAGAAGTTTCTCACAATACGTATGTATATGAGAATATTTTCATATAGTGATATATGAAAAATTTCTTATGCATTTTGAAATCTAAGTATGAGAAATTTCTCATATAGTGATATATGATAAACTTCTCAAACGTTTTGAAATATGAGTATTATAAGTTTCACACAGCACGCATGTATATAAGAATATTCTCATATAGTGATATATGAGAAGTTTCTCACAGCACGTATATATATGAGAATATTTTCATATATTGATATATGAGAAATTTCTCATACATCTTAAAATTTGAGTAAGAGAAATTTCTCACATATTGATATATGATAAATTTCTTATACAATGATATGAGAAACTTTTTATACATTTTGAAATATGAGTAAGAGAAATTTCTTACAGCACGCATGTATATAAGAAGTATGAGAAACTTCTCATAACACATATATATACACGAATATTTTTAGATAGTGATATATGATAAACTTCTTATCCATTAATATTTTTGTTATTTTTTAATGAAAAATGAGAACTATTTTAAAATCTAGTATGAGAAACTTCTCGTACAGATTTTTTTTTTCAGTTTTATTGTTATTAATTTTGAGTAAATGAATACTTATGAATGAAAAATTTCTTAAAATAAAAAAATTCAATATGGTCATGTATGAAAAAAAATCTCATGTTTTTCACATTTATATTTTTAAAGACAATAGCATAATAATTTCTTGAAGATATATATTGTGAGAAGTTTCTCATACCTCGATGCATGGCATGAAAAAATTTTCACATATGAGCACTCATGTATTGAAAAAAATTAATTACATCAATATTTTTTTGTTATTTTCTAAAGAAAAAATGAAAAATATTTCAAAATCTAGTATGAGAAATTTCTTTTATATATATATATTAATTTTATCATTCTTAGTTTCAAATAAAATGAATAACTTATGAATGAGAAATTGACCAAAAAATAAAAAACAAATCATTAAAAAAAAGCCACTTTAAAATTTTTATAATAGTTTTTGTCTTTAGTAAACTTTTTTTAATTTTAATTAAAATAATTATACTTTTAAATTCGTTTTATTATGAAGAAACAAAAAATTTAAAAATTTAAACCGATTGAAAAAATAAAAAAATAGAAAAGGAGGAAAAAACAAAAAATAAAAAACAAAATTCCACACAGTGCCTAAAAATGAAGCTAAGGGTAGCACGGAAGTAATTGGGTTGCTTACTAAAGCTTGATTCGGTCAAATTTTTCGATAAGTTTTTTGTGTAAGGGTAGCACCGCTCTATTTGATAAGTCAAAGGATAAAAATTTATAATCTTCGAAAACCGTCCCTTATAAATGGCTATTTTACGAGTGCATATAAAGTGGCAATAATGGAAATCATGCCCTTTGATTTGATTTTTATTCAAATTTCAATGCATGGAATTACGTACCCTCAAAAAGTTGGAATTCCCAAAGAACTAACATTGTGGGAAGGGCAACTCACTGAAGAGTATCTTTTTCTTCCCGTAATACATCGATGAACTTAATGATATGTATAGAGAGACTACAGTACAGAGGTAACACAATAACAGGAAATGAGTAATGTAGGAAATAAAAACACAAAAACCAACATATGCACTAAAACAGAGGATATGAACTACAGAGATCAATGCCAGAGCAGTAAAATGCCTCTGCGCTGAAAATCTAGTTTTCTGAAATATCCTAAGATAAATAATCTCAAGTATCTATTGATTGAAGATACTGTATAAATAAACTCTTCCAGAAAAATAGAATAAATAAGGACGACTCTTCTACCTACTACAATTAACCCTTCAAGGACAACTGATTGAGCACCTCGCCTCTTACAGGGAGCGTAAAACACACATAGTTGAATTACCACTACAAGGTGAAGACATACATTTTTCTTATATTTGATGGGTGATGCAAACTCTGACTGATGTGATAGGCTAATTAATGATTCCATAACCATTGTGATTGCATCTAATCACTAGGATCAACCTCATCTATACATTTTACGATATAACTTAAATAGTTTTTTGTACTGTTTATTTAAATTTTGGCTGACAATGTTTTATGTGTGTACCTATATACCACAGGAAGATTGTGAAAACTGGCAGGAACCCCCCTGCCATCAGGAAATTGAACGGTGGCGTAGTTGGCTGCATTAAATGACCTTTTTTGTCTTCAAATGCAGAAAACAAGGTTGCATTCTCATTTATGCCCTTAAGATTGGAGTCAAACAACCAAAGTTGTCATTATTAATTGTTAACTTTCCGTGTTTAATAGGTAAACACATGGGGTGCATCTTTGTGACCTGAAATTCAAACTTTCATATTATTATTATTTTACATGTTATGACCTAGAATCTAAAAAGCATGGATACGGATACAGAGTACAGATGCGATACGGATCTGCGGATTGCGACTGCACCTGGTGTTGGATCAAGGCTCTTAGTCACTCAAGACGTCGATGTGGCGATACGGAAAAATTCAAAAAGGTAGAATACGGATACATCAAGAATATGTTTGCAAAAATATTATTTTTACGATTTTTAGTATTATATTATTTATAAAAATAAAACCAAAAGTAGGAGAAAATTCATCTCGTTATTACAATCGAGCATTCAATATATGACAATTATTTAGAACATTAAGATGGAATGTTGAAGCAACCAACCAGGAAAAATAAATCACAATTTTATCACGTATTGGAGCTAACATAATAAAACATATGATAAATTAAAAAAGTAAAAGAACAAAATACCCCATAAAAAATATAAAAGTTGGAGTCTCGCGTATCCCCATTGTATCCTTCCTATATCCCCCGTATATCCCTCACGTATCCTCCTGCATCCCCCACGTATTCGAGTCGTATCCGAAATTCAAAAAGAAATAAAAAAACATATTGGACACTTATTTGGCGTATCGGATACGTATCATACTGTATCAAGCACATATTCATATTTGATACATATCCGATACGTATACGAGGTCCATTTCGAAGTATCCATGCTTCATAGCCTAGAATCCAAACTGCAATTTCAATTTTTAAATATACTCCGCATTCTTTTTCTTCAAACAAAGTTTCATTAAGCGGCGATGGGGTGGTGGATGGAAACCAACAATGGCTTCGCTACAGAGACCCCAATAGTGATTGCAATAACAAGATTTCTGCATCATGAGTTTGGGTTGTTGAATAAAAGCACATAACGGTAACCCATAGAAATTACAAAATAGCAAGAACTTCTTAAATAGCATCAAGCAGGTCTTTAATTTGATAACATAGCCTCGTTACAGAATAACATGCACACACTCAAAAGCAAAATGTGTGTAACGCATCATACTACATGAGTAGGATAAGGAATTCAGGACTCACCCATGAAAAGAGTGCTCACATGCTAACACAACACGCCAAACCATGAATAAGCAAAGCCTATCACAGCACTACAGTGGTCTACCCTCCACACCTAAGACTAGTCCAAACAACAATTAGAACACAGCACCTCTAGTTCTCACCTAGACAAGCACTCGATCATTTTTTTCTACATAAAAATAACATATACAGGGCTGCGTATTGGAAAGCAGTAGTAATATCTGAGCCCCAGTTGGGTTTGATATCATTGGGTAAAACCCTGTAAGTTCCTCTCAATTCTGCATGACTTCACAGCAATAAAATGCATAACACAAGCAAAATATAGAGCATTGGGTACAGATTTCTGCAGCAAATAGGAGCTGCCACATCCTTTTAGATGGTGAAAGAGAGTTCTAGAAAGTGATTCAGTTGATGGAGAAAAGTGGATTTAGAAAGACAATCTACGGAAAGAAATTACTGGAGAGAAAATAGAGAGAGAGAGAGAGAGAGAGAGTGGGTGCTTTTTAACAAGGGCTTAATCACATGTTAATAGTTGCAGGCCTGTGGTGTAGCCTTGATTGGGGACAAAATCAACTTTCATGAGATGCAAATGGATGAGTGGTGTAACTGCAATGGGTTTTATAGCAAAAACATGACGAGGAGGGGGTGGGATGAAGTCATATTTGACAAGGAAACTTTCCCTATCTTTAAATTACTAATTCCATGCAAATTTACCAACATGCTACAAGAACGCTACCATGCTATTTTTGAAACATGGGGGGTTTCCCTTCCTGAATCCAAAATCTCAGGGAAGGCCAATGTAATCTTCACAAAATTATATACCTGTACATACACACATAATTACCACAATACTCACAATAGTTGACTGATGACAATGTTTTCAAAGACAATGAATCCATCTGACTATATCTAGTTATCTACCGTAGACTGAATGCCCAACATGGTATGATTTTGAGAAAAAAGTTCCATTTACAAGGCAAAATAGATGCAAATGAAACCCAAAAGAAAAGAAGATGAAATATAGAAAGAAAGAAAGAACACGATTCATTTCTAATGCCACCATGGTTAGCCAGAAGGCGAAGCCAGACATGCCATTTCGTCCCTCGTTCCACATTTCCAAATGGTGTATAACAAAATATTGAAATAGAAGGGGCCCAAGAGTATACCCTAACCCTAAATAGCACAGATACGAACAAGCAACACAACACTGACAAACCAAATCTAAAATTTTCGGGAAAAAATGCAAGATAAGGCATGCCTGTGACACATTAAAAAAATATTTTATATATTTATTATATGTCATATACTCGTATATATGAATATTTCATTCAAAAGTACATGTATATATATATATTTATATATATGCACCACGAGACTAGCTAAAACTACCCATCTGCATTTATTCCTGAACTAATACATCAACATATCATTTACATAACAAGTGCAATCCAACAAAAATGATAAAATAATGTGTACAACATTTAACCCCAAAAAAGAATGTTCAACCTAAATTATAGAATGCATATACCATCTAACACAAAATTCCAAAAATTTAAGCCTAATAACTACAATTCTACGTTGTGCTTATTAGAGCATTTTATCCCAAGTTCAAGTTTATTTTTCGAAACTTGTAATACATTTCATTTACTTCTAAGTGGTGCAATTGTTGTTCCTAAATGTCTGAAGCAGGTCCAATTCTCTAAATAATAAAATATGAAGAAGAACTCGTTTGAACAAGTGTCTGATGTCCAACAAGTGCCGACACAAACACGTCACCTTCTCGAAGTGTCTTTGTTTCTTAAAGCATATCTAAACGTAGTCTACAGAACCAAAATCATTCACAAATGAATTGAACCAACCTGCTCTTTGCTGGATTGGTGACCCATGCAAAATTTTAGTCAGCAATATTCTTACCAGGGATATGATCATCACTGACAACAGTTTAAATGGGAAAGAATTTTTTTAAAATAAAAAACTAGAGAACTTGTGGCGCTTTCTGAGCTGAAGTTCCCAACCAGGCTTTGCAAGAATTTTTTCAAATAGTACCTCCCAGACCCAACCGTAGGCTGCCTTGTGCATTGAGTATACAATAGTACAATTGAAAAGAAGAACTAAAAAATATGGGGGACAGCCACAACGGGAGAAAATAAATAACATGATACACTAAATGTAAGCATCTACTATGTGACTTAAGTCAATAATAGAAAAATACTCAGCCCCAGCTTATAAAGACGGCCATAGTAGATGAATTGCAGATATAAGAAATGAAGTGCAAGTCGCTCAAGTGACCATGAATAATATCGGATGAAAAAAAAAAAACGCAACACTAAATCACTTCCACATAGCCCAATTAAGTTGAAAACCTACCGAGAGATACTGAAAAAGCCCATCTAGTTGTTGAGGCTTCAAATAAACACCCCCAGTTATGTAGGAAGCCTGTTGCAGAAATATGGATCACTATCCAACCAGAAAAAATCAATGAAAAACACCTGCCAATGATGTAATAAATTTGACAACCGTAATATGCAAAAACGAAAAATATGTGCTACCTGCTGAAGGAAAGCAGAATGATGCACACCTAATACACAAGAATCAATGGGAAGCTGCAATAGGAAGCAAACTGAACATTTAGGTATATTTCAAATGTGTTGACTGACTGCAAGAATTATGGCAAATTTAAGATAACCTTCATTCTATTAAAAAAACATGATCAATTGCAAAGAACTCATATTTAGACAATTTTCAACTCTCGACGACAAGAGCTGAGGAATGTTATCAATGATACAAACAGTTTGAACAATAATCTAAACAATTACATACAATGCGCCTATATATTGCATGATCATACACAGGAACCATGCAATCAACAACTTTAAATAGATGAATCATTAAAACATTTCACAATGATGTAACTCGATGCTATTCATGACAATTACCCAAGAAGCACACCGTAAAATGTTTTAGTATTAGCAACTTTCAGATTCTTTTGCCGCAGCAAGCATTCAGAACAACTCTGGTATGGCCACAAACTCGTTTAGTCTAAAAATTTATTTGGAAGGCTAATAATACTTCTAATACAAGAGAAGGCAAAAATAGTAAAAGGAATTTTATATGCCAACATAACATTCACTCAAAATCTCTGTTCTATGTTTTAGATGGAATCACACATGTGTAGGGTTTCAAGAAGAAGTAGTCCAAACATAAGGAACTTCCTAACTTAATGGCCAGAATTCCGCAATCAAGATTTTTAATGCAAATGTTGGATAATAACGCAGTTTATTGCTTTAGCATTTGGCCACACTAAACCTAGACTACACAGTTTGCGATTATATATAACATTTTCCAAACTTATTTCAAGTTGATGACACACCCAAGTTTAACTGTTTGCCTGGTGGAATAATTGTGGGGATCGGAGCAGCAGCAGTAATTGATAGTAGGGACAAAGATGTGCCGAATAAAAAGGAAACCAAAGAGACAATCTAGGTTTTCTAGTTCACCAACAAGAGTTTTGTCAATAAAACTTGGGAAAGACAAATCCCCTGAATTCCGTAATACATGGTACAATCAAATGATAACCTAGGCATTAGCACTTAAATAAAATAAAAAAAAGAAAAAACTGAGTTTTCTCCTCCACGTAAAAGAAATTGATAAAAGTAAACGGAGGGGAAAAAACCCCACAGGTCTACAGCACAAAATACCATTGATCGCTGAGCTGAGAATATTGCATTCATGATTGCAACATATCTGTGAAGAAGAGAACTTGTCAGAGTAAAATATCATAAAGAAAAATTTATGGACAATGCAGAACATCAATACATACTGTTCAGGTCCATCTGGAGATCCATGCAAACACAATATCTGCCATCATGTCAGTAATTTCATTACATAAATATATCCATCCGAAGTAACAGAGAAATAAGACTAAATTAAATAACGAATACAGCATTAAAAGACATAAAACAATCACATTCACAGAGACAGGACTTGAAAACAAATCTAAGTAATAATATCACCTGGGACTCTGTTGGTGGAATTCTACTGGGATGCCTAACACATTTCCACTCGATAACTTAGCCTCTGAATTCATTCTGTGGGGATAAAAATACTAAGCTTAATCTAACGAGTCGTTGCATGTTATAGGTTCTCAGACCTTAAAAGTAAGTGTCGCCTCTATTTTTTGTTTTGAACTTTCATTTTGTAATCTTACAACCACATTTCGAAATTGATGGAGATTGCTTGGTTACAAATTGATAGTTTATCCACATTAAAGAGGTTTGAGCGGAAAATATTACCCTAAAAGCATTGATAATAGTATGGCCATTGAAAAATCGAGGACCTACAACAGGATTCTAATTTCCCAACAAGAACATAATCAGACAATAATGGAACAATCAATGCAAATAACTTCAGTCAGCATACTTGTTCAACTATGCATATAAACACAAGACACTCACTCGGGGATGTGGATGAAGTGGACCTGACCGAAACACCCGCTGAATATCTATTTCAACAAATTAAATCAAACTACAATTTTAATAACAATTTTTATTTTAAAAAACTCAAAAAAAAAAAAAAACAAAAAAAAACGCCAAGGATACAACAAAGGGCCATTGACAAAGACCCAGATAGCAGGGAAGACCTAATCCCATCTACTGAGTCTTCCTTGCTCAGTTGCTCATCTTTAACCACAAACTCATCCAGTTTCTGCAACAAACACTCCGCCCTCTGATTCGGCGGCACCCCCTCCGCAGCCGAATCGTAAACGTAGTCGCAGGTGCTGAAGCCGGTGGCGATCACCACAACTTGGTTGAGTTGATTCAGAAGGAGAACAGAGTTCAAGAACGCGAGGACCTGTGTAAAATTCTGAAGATCAGAATCTCGACTAATTGGTAAATTCGGTACTCTTTTCAGAGAATAAGTTAGGGTTTTGGACTTACATGTGAGAGAAACTTCGGGAAGGAGAGAGAGGCGGCGTTGGCTGCGCTCCAGAAGAAAGGGTTTGTGTCGAGTAAGACCATGAGAAGACTAACATCATCTGCAATTACAGAAACCAATATGAAAAAAATCAGATACAGACCCACAAATAGAAATGTATATATATAAAGGAGGAGACCTGTGTAAAGCTTGGACGGAGCTGATGCCATACTGGTATGGTGATTTTCTCAATGAACCGTGTTCATGGATGGAGAGAGGGGAGGAATGTGATATTAGTTATTCTCCGGCAAGTTGATTCGCGGCTAGTTGTTAAAAAAAAAAATTGTTAGGATTCGTTAAATCAAGTTGAAAAACCGGTTTGGTTGAAATATTATTTTTATAGAATAATTAATTTATTTGAATTATTTAGTAGTTAAGCTATGTTTAATTAGTTAAATTAATAATAAAGAGATATATAATTTCACTTTATAAGTAATTTTATAGAACTAGTAATGAATGTATTAGTGATAGCATATTTTCTTAAACCTTGTAAATCCTCCATATTTTGAAATTAGCAATCCAATTGTTGCAAAAAAATTTTATCACTTGTTGAATTCAAATAAAAAAAATATAATCTCTTGAGATATATAATTCAATTTCATGTCTAATCCAGTCAATTAAGCACGCCCTTAGAGTATTAGTATTTGAATTATTAGTGTAATGTTATTTATATCAAATAATATTTAGTTGAGAATAAAATAGAAATAATTAATTATTAGTACTATATTAGAGAGCTGTTATAGGATAAATTCCAATCAATAATAGAATATTTCAGCAGGTTCCTTTTTTTTAAATTGTTAGACAACCAGACAGATATACCCGTTTATATCTTACTTTCTCTCTCTATATCTTGCTTTCTCTCTCTTTCTTTTTACGCCATTTTCATCTCCTCCGATATCTCCCTCCCCCCAATCTCTCCCAAAAACATATAGCAGCAAAGCGATGGCGAGGTGTGGCACCGGGATTTAAGATTTTATTTCAAAAATAAGAAAATTAAAAAAAAATGTTTAGAAAATATTTTAACACCTTGAAAATCGAATTGTGAAAACCTTTTTTGTGAAAAATTGAGTCGCCACTTGTTTTTTGAGAAAAAATAAGAAAAACAAAATGAGCCATTGATCATTAAAACGGTAACCAGAGAAAACAATGGTTTAGGGGTTAAGGTACGAACTGGAGAAGGTGTTAGGCACTTCGTTCGCCCAACTGTGAGGTTGGCCTCTACTAATCATCATTAGTTCTTAATTAAAATTTTTAAATACATACAAATACAGAAAATAGAGGTAAAGAGAGAACGTTCAAAATCAAGTAAGAAAAATACATAACATATGTATATAGAACACCAAACAAAACAAGTATCAAAAAAAAAAATTAAATCCTACAACATGCAAATTCTAACTAAAAGATACATAAAACAAACTGCATGGTATTGACAATAGTATAGAAACAAAGAAAACCTAAGCATGTTAGAAATACGCTAATAAAATTTATGATAAAGACCATATAGGATGAATACAGAAAATGAACCTAAAAGAATTCTAATTTCTACACATGTTAATATACTAACGTAGAATATTAGACCTTACACATTACTAAATACAATGTTTAAATAACAAAATATGTTACTAGAATTAAAACAACATACTAAGAAAACGATTATAGCAACCATATAAAACCTGAAGATATGTGGGCACAACATTGATTATTGTGTCCACAATTATGTCGATACCGAATATATTACAAACATAGTATTGCAAACTACGCCGCAAAAAAAAAGTAAACACCATTACTGAATTCTAGTAAAAAGTGTACAATGATGATAATGTACTTATGACACGTTACAGAATATAATCAACAAAATAAAATTTAGTTTAATTCTCTTTAATAAAAACTATGGCAGGCGTACGAGTAACCCATTATTAAGCAAAATTTTAAGATAAAACATACTTTTAACTTAAATAACCATGATTACCAATTAAATATAAAATTGGAGAACAAGTATGAATCTAATGTTCAAATAATAACCTGGCCTCCCCAAAATAGATGAAATGGAGAGAGAAACGCCGAAGTTCCAAGCAGAATACCTGAATTACTACAATTCGGGTGAATCCTTAAGTTGGGGAAGAGAGATCAACAGTCCAATCCTCAGGTAATGCTCAAATCCAAGTTGATGAATCAAGAATTCAGCAGAATATTGGTGTCGGTGGTCATCCTCTCAGTACTTCGGCAGGGTGTCGGTTCTCAAAATCTATTACCTTCCGACTCGTCAAAACTCCGATATCAAAATTGTCCTCTTCAATCGTACAAGAGGTACGGTATTTATAGAGTTCATCAACTAATGAGATGCTGACATATTTTTGGAACACGTCAGGGTTTTTTGGAATTGGCGATTGCCATGTATGGAATTGGCGGTCGCCACAAATATCAAGTTTCTAGGAATTTCTTCAAGTAGTAGCCACAACAGAGTTGG
The DNA here is from genome assembly GCA_032270985.1 of Heliamphora pulchella. Taxonomy (NCBI): domain Eukaryota; kingdom Viridiplantae; phylum Streptophyta; class Magnoliopsida; order Ericales; family Sarraceniaceae; genus Heliamphora; species Heliamphora pulchella. The sequence goes on along the minus strand of JAULJZ010000011.1, from coordinate 4,718,905 downwards.
CGACCCCAAGGTTCAAATGTGGCGGTTGCTATCTTTCTTAGGGTTTCTAAGAGATTCATATGGCGGTCGCCATAATGAAGTTGGCGACCCCAAGGTTTAAAGATGGCAGCCTAAGGTTTGAAGTTGGCAATTCAAGGTTTTGAGGGATTTAATCATCTGGTTTGAATATTGAGCTTAGATCATTTTTTGAGGATCGTTCTGAAGTACCATTCCACTTGATTTCATCATAAAAAACATCCGAACCAACCTAAGATTAGGCGGGGTTAAATTGGGGTGTCTACAATTGTCCCTCTTTAATATAGCTTGCATAGCAACGCATGATACGAGTTATATCAAAAATCTAGAAACAACATCCATTTGACCGAACCATCAATCTTATGACACAAACACACAAGCATGTATATGATTTTGGTTGTATTCGAATTTTTATCGAGCTGTCTACGTACCCCTTTACTAGGAATTAGGCCAAAACGTAATTCTTAGGACAAATGCACTGATGCAAAATACTAAATATGATATAGAAATTAACATGATGTAAACACTAGTATAATCAAACAATACCCTAAAGATCGAGTCAAAATCTAAAGAGGACATAATCAATCAAACAAGTCAAAAATCGAGTCAAGATCTAAAAACTCAGCTAGTGATAATATAATTAAAAGGATCAGCTCAAGATCCTATAAATCATCTTAATCGGAAAACAATAACGAATTAACTAGGTCATGTCAAGACCCAAAAAATTCAGAATGATAACTGGAAAAAGATAATTAAAAGTCGAGTCATGACTTGAAATTATTCTCAACAGAGAACAAACCACAAATCAATAGGTCGAGTGAAGACCTAAAAATTAGGAACGAAAACGGGATAAAGATAATTAAAAGTCGAGTCAAAACTTTAAAATTAAATTTATTGGGAGAAAACCACAAATTAATAAGTCGAGTCAAAATATAAAAATTTAGGACAAAAACGGGACCAGGATAATTAAAAGTCGAGCCAAGATTTTAAAGTTAAATTTATCGAGAAAAAATCACAAATTAATAGGTTGCGTCAAGACCAAAAATTCGGAACGAAAACGGGATAAAAATAATTAAAAGTCAAGTCAAGACATTAAAATTAAATTTATCGGAAGAAAATCACAAATTAATATGTCGAGTCAAGACCTAAAAATTCGGGACAAAAATGAGATAAAAAATAACTAAAAGTCGAGTTAAAATTTTAAAATTAAATTTATCGGGAGAAAACAACAAATTAATAGGTCGAGTTAAGACTTACAAAATTCAGGACAAAAAAGGGATAAAAATAATTAAAAGGTCGAGTCAAGACTTTAAAATTAAATTTATTGTGAGAAAATACCACGAATTAATAGATCGAGTCAATACCTAAAAATTCGGGACGAAAAAGAGATAAAGATAATTAAAAGTCGAGTCAAAACTTTAAAATTAAATTTATCGAGAAAAAATCACAAATTAATAAGTCGAGTTAAAATCTAAAAATTCAGGACGAAAACGGGAAAAAGATAATTAACAGTAAAGTCAAGACTTTAAAATTAAATTTATCACGAGAAAATCACAAATTAGAAGGTTGAGTCAAGACCTAAAAATTGGGACGAAAATGAGATAAAAAATAATTAAAAGTTGAGTCAAAACTTTAAAATTAAATTTATCGGGAGAAAATTATAAATTAATAGGTCGAATCAAGACCTAAAAAATTCAAGAAGAAAATTGGATAAAAATAATTAAAAAGTCGAGTCAATACTTTAAAATTAAATTTATTAGGAGAAAACACCATGAATTAATAGATCAAATCAAGACCTAAAAATTCGAGACGAAAACGGGATACAAATAATTAAAAAATTGACTCAAGACTTTAAAATTAAATATATGAGAAGAAAATACCGCAAATTAATAAATCGAGTCAAGTCCTAAAATTTCGCAACGAAAACGGGATAAAAATAATTAAAAAATAGAGCTAAGACTTTAAAATTAAATATATGGGGAGAAAATACCAAAAATTAATAGGTCAAATCAAGACCTATAAATTCGAGACGAAAACGCGATAAAAATAATTAAAAATCGAATCAAGACCTAAAAATTCGGAACGAAAACGGGATAAATATAATTAAAAAGTCGAGTCAAGACTTTAAAATTAAATTTATCGAGAGAAAACACTACAAATTAATAGGTCGTGTCAAGATTTAAAAATTTGAGATGAAAACGGGATAAAAATATTTAAAAAATCGAGTCAAAATTTTAAAATTAAATTTATCAGAAGAAAACACCACATAAAACACGATAAAAATAAAAAAATTTTTGGATTTTGTCATATTTTTTTATACTAATGCTAGACTTAGTTATAGGATTTTTTTTAATAGATTAGGTCCAATCAGATTCAAAATTATTTTATTATGTCTAATATACCCTTATTAAAGATATTATCTTTCCTGATTTGAAATTTTTAAATTTTTTTTAAAGATGGCGTATCCCTTAAATCAAGCAACCTCTCTCTCTCTGTGCTGGGCGAAATTACTCGCCGTTATAACACATATAAACAATGTATTTTCAAAACTATTTCACTATACATATAAATCTGATAAATTTTCAAATCTATAAATCATTAGTTTTGATATATGTTTCAACTCATAGAAACCATATGTGACCTCTAATACCTTTATCAATAGTTAGTGAAATGTTTTCGTAAAGTACATAAACCATTGATACATTTTGACTCTATGTCACTACGCATATGTGACTGATACATTTATCAGTATTAAGTATTTATTATAATAACTTCTCATAACATAGTTCTAAATTGATAAAATGTATCAGTAGTTTAGGAGAGCTGTGTACATTTAATAATAACATGCAGCTAATAATTGTATCAATATTTAACAGATAAGTACTTTGAAAATTGTTCAATACCGAATTCGTAACTGATAATTGTATTAGTTGCACACTGATCGTATAGAGAATGTGTATCAAAAAAATAATTGTTGTTGGTGATGAAGAAAGAGGAAGAGGGGTGGCGGTGAACAAAAAATATCATGTTAGAGAGATGATGGCGGATCAAACCTCATGCAAATCAGAGGGAGAGAAAGATAGATCTAGAAGGTCGGCGCTGGCGAGAAGCGGCGATGATGGCGAGAAGCGGAGGTGGTGGCACGAAGTGGCCGGTGCAGACTGATCTAGAAGCGGCGATGGTGAAGCGGAGGACGAGGACGGGCAACGATGGAGAATGAGGAGCTGGCGGCGGAGGACGAGCAGAAGGGGACTAGTCGATTTTC
>JAULJZ010000011.1:4688825-4715525 GCA_032270985.1 Heliamphora pulchella | reverse complement strand
AATAAAGGAGTGAGTGACAAAAAGAGAAAGAGAGTACGATTTTACTTATTAAGTTTAAATCACTTTTACACTTTTATCTACACTAAAATTTAATTTTTTTTTTCAAAAAATGTAGGACCAAGAAACTTAAATACCAACAAGAAAGGGAAAAAAAAATGGTCGAAGAGGAAGAGAAGGAGGAAGTTCAAGTGATTGAAGATGATAAAGAACATGAGCTAGATGAAGTGACTATGGTGGAGGAAGATGATGAGGATGAGGATGATGATGATTAGAACTTTGATCTTAGAGATTGTGAAGATTAAGAAATGAAGAATTGAAGGCTTTTGAAGTTTTTTTTTATCTACTTAATATATTTGAATTGTCTATTTTTGCCTTTTTGGAACAATGCACCAGCATGGATTTATTTTTTCCTTTGTGGATGCTATGATTTTTAAAGTTTGGAATTTGTGAAATTTGTGCATCTTTTGATTCTTTTCACATGAATAGATCACGGTGGGGCTCGAACCCACATTTTTTGTTATAGAAGCGCCTTACCTATTAGACCACGTGATCATGATAAGTTTTCTATAAGTTTGGATCTAAAATTATAATTTTATCACTCTCTTTTTATAATCTAATTGCAAAAATATATTTTTATTGCATTTTTGCAATCATGATCGAATCATTACGATTCACGATTCGGAACAAGGTTATTTCAATTCACGATTTAATTCACGATTTGACAACTATGGTTGTCCTCTTCATCTGTGAACCTCAACTGTTTCTCAAGTACTTCTAAAAATTTTCGTGTAAAATATCTCTTTGTGGAGTGCAAGACCCGATGGTAGACACAATAGTTTGATCCTTCTTTGTCTTTCTTGGCCGGGAGATTTTCTACAGGCGGTAATACCAGCACCTTGTCAGTTACACATTCTTTCACTAGCTTTTTTATCATCTCGATATTGCATGCATATGGTGGCATGCCATTATCCCACCCCCTTTTGTTTCTGTCATCTCCTTTTCCTCTTCCTCTTCCTTTTCTCTACTTTGGTCCGCTGAAGGCCGTCTAGACTTGAGCTCTGTCACTGCAGAAAGAGGTTGGTCTTGTTGATGGTTTAATGGTGTTGCGAAGGTTTTGGGCCGCTTCTATCAAGGCTAAATACATGGGCAGATTGAGATTGATGAGATATGCCATGTACTCCCACAAGATCCCCTGGACACACATCTGTACTAGGTGCATTTCGATGACCAGATCATGACATTCAACAGCCAAATCCTGGAACCTCTTGACATACTTGAGCAAATCATAATCATCTCCCAACCTTTGTGTTTCCCTGACTAAGGTGAGCGTCGTCACATTTTCATGTACTTGGAAAAGCTTAGTATAAAACTTGTTGACCATGTCTTACCAAGTTAGGACTGAATTTGGTGCAAGATTGACATATCAGTTGTACGCCCTATCCGTCAGGGAGTTTGAAAACTTCCGCATGCGCAGCGTGCGGTCCCCTCCATGGGCTCCTAGTGTCTCTATGAATCTTACCACATGCTCCCTTACGTTTTCCTTCCTTCTATCAAACTTCATGAACTTCAGAGCCACGTAGCCTTCTAGGTAGGGCACCCTCAACAGATACAGTGGATAAGGTGGCTGGATATCCAGATCTGGTAATAAGGATGGCAATTGTCCCTACATTCTCTCTTGTTGGAACATTGCTTGAACATTCGCAATCGTGGCAAACTGAGCCTGCATTCCGGATAGTTTTAAATAGTGGTAACGCAGTTTTGGGGCGTAACGGCCATAACGTAATGGTAGCGGTACCTGGAGCCGTAAATTCTTTTTTTTTTGCACAACTCAATAAAAAATAACTGATTTATATTTTTTTATTTCATAAATATATTTATTGAAATTTAAGATAATTTTTAATGAATTTTGTTTATTTTATGGACATGATTCAATATGTTTTAGTTTTTTTACTATATAATCTAATTAAAATTAATAGTGTAATTATTTTTTGTAGTAATTAATGAATTTATATTATGTATTATAAATTCATAATGCATAATTAAAATGTCAATAAATTTTTAATAACTATAAAGTATTGTATATATTAAAGCATAATATGTGATTTGTTAATTAAATTATAATTTTGAATTCACTATTCCAAAATTTATATTGTTGTTTGAACTTTAAGTTGTATACGTCTATTTTTTTTTTTGTGAGGGTTTGTAAACAAGTATAGATCTTGAACAATTTTTTTAAAAACAAAATACTTGAATATCATATTTTCTACCTACTGCTGAGTATCATAAAAATTCGAATTCATAGACAGTGGATCTTTAAGAAATATGAATTTAAACCAAACAGGTTATTTAGCTTTCAATAAATATAAAATTTAAAAAACTCGTCAAAATTGGAAGAAGAATGAATATGTTGAGGAGTCGAAAATTAACAATAAAGAGCAAAATTAGTCGATTGTTGTAAAATTGAAGAGATTTGAGGCAAATCTCACAACGCCCAAGTAGTACTTGGCTTGTCGAACTAATATGAATGATTTTAGGTTGAGAATAGTAGAAAACGTGGGACCTGTTGATGAAAAAACGAAATTAAAAAATTCACAACCTAAAATCCTGTTACACAAGTCGTAACGGTGCCGTTTCGGCTGTTACACCGCCTTTACGACTGTTACACTTGTGAATTTTTTTCACACCGAAAAATCAGCCATAACAGATAACGGAAGTCATCGAAACCGTTTCGTAACGCCATTACGTAACGGTAACGGCCGCTTTTAAAGATTAATAAACCCCTGCATCGTGATTGGAATCACATGTGCTTGGGACCGACTTTATTTTATCGGCTGTTGTTGACCCATTTGAGTCACCTGGGGTCGATTGGTGCCTTCTCTTCAACTGGTAGCCTCTTGGCTGGGGCTTCTATCCTATTGGCCTTTGTTACCGTCACCAGGATTGAATTAGTGAGCCCTGCGATCACATTCAGGATGCTACTTTGACCATCCTGAATGGCCTACCGCGCATCCAAGAACAAATCGCCGCGGTTGTGATTTGGATTCGTCTGCTGTTCCATGCTAGCACTGGCATTACGTTCGTTGTTGTTAGAATGGCTTTCTGACATGACTGATTTAGGGATTATGTAATCCACTCCAAGTACTGACCACATTTGACCAAACAAAAATGTTGACTTCAGAGTTCGAAATTCTAAATACGTGTAAGACCCTAATTGGTAACCAAAACCTTTTAGCTTTTATGATCTTTTTTTGCATTTTTAGCTAAGAATAAAATAAATCATTTGGTAATTTAACTTTTTAGCTAACAATGTTTGTCATTTGATAGCTTAGTTTTCGTAATATGCATTAGAAGTAACTTTGTGATATATAAGGAGTAGTTTTGCAATTTTTTGGGCATGTGATGCGTATTGAAGTGCATAGAGAAAACAATAGCTTTTTAACTTTTTGCCTTTTATGTGTGCGATAAAGGACCTACTTTACTTTTTGTGCGGTTTTAGCTAAAAAGCCAAATATTAAGATTCCCAATCAAGGCTTAAGGCTTGAATTAAGCAACTCAAGTGACTGAAATAAAATTTTATTTTTCATTTAATATAATGCAATACTAAGGTAAACATAATCATGTAAAATGCATTTTATTAAATTGAAACTAAAATCTCATTTTAGTTAGGGGAGTCTATAACTACAAAATGGGTAACATTTACATTTTGAGATGTTTATGGTTAATGTAAATAAAATTTTATTGACTTCGGTTAAATTTCAGTTGAAAATATAGTTGTCAAATCATGAATCGAATCGTGAATCGAAATGACCTTATTTCGAATCGTGAATCGAATTGAATCGTGAATCATAATGATTCAGTCATGATTGCAAAAATGCAATGAAAATATATTTTTGCAATTAGATTATAAAAAGAGAGTAATAAAATTATAATTTTAGACCCAAGCTTATAGAAATCTTATCATGATCACGTGGTCTAATAGGTAACACGCTTCTATAATAAGAGATGTGGGTCCGAGCCTCACCGTGATCTATTCATGTGAAAAGAATCAAAAGATGCACAAATTTCACAAATTCCAAACTTTAAAAATCATAACATCCACAAAGGCAAAAATAGATCCATGTTTGTGCCTTGTTCCAAAAAGGCAAAAATAGACAATTCAAAAATATTAAGTAGATAAAAAAATTTTCAAAAGCCTTCAATTCTTCATTTCTTAATCTTCATCATCTCCAAGATCAAGGTTCGGAGAATCATCATCATCATCCTCATCATCTTCCTCCACCATAGTCACTTCATCTAGCTCAGGTTCTTTATCATCTTCAATCACTTGAACTTCCTCCTTCTCTTCCTCTTCGACCATTTTCTTTTTTTCTTTCTTGTTGGCATTTAAGTTTCTTGGTCCTACATTTTTTGGGGAAAAAAATTTAAATTTTAGTGTAAATAAAAGTGTAAAAGTGATTTAAACTTAATAAGTAAAATCGTACTCTCTTTCTCTTTTTGTCACTCACTCCTTTATTATCTTCAAAGCAATCTTGGATATCCATCCATGAACTATTTGGGGGTAGGCATGGATCTTCTTTCTCAATGACCCATTCATCATCGGAGTCTATATCCGATAAAGAGATAGGATCATATGTCTCACCTCTCTGTTGCCTCTTCACTTGTCGTATCTGTAATTGAATGTTATACTTTACAAAAACCAATGCATTCAACTTTTGTTGCTCTAAGCGATTCCTTTTCTTTGAGTATACATGGTCAAAATTGCTCTAATTTCTCTCACATTCCGTTGCACTACAAGTAAGGATTAGCACTCTTATAGCTAATCTTTGAAGTTCCTTGCATTTCTCCCCATTAATCTCCCACCATAGCGCTACAAAATAAAATATTAAAGAAAATGCATTAGATTCACATATTTTGAAATTTAAAATACAAAACACAAATTTATAACAATTATAAAATATACCGGGTTGCTTAGTGTCTCTTATTGCAATTGCAATGCTCATGCCAAACATACCATCGGCCTTCGTGAACTTTTGTAATTGCCTATCAACCTTTACTCTTGTCAATGTATTGGGGTACATTCTCTCAATTGTTTTGTATATGCCCACTTTCACTTCTAAGTTCGCATTAAACTTATTCTCATCGTAATGGAATCTACAAAAGTGACCAACAAACAAAAGCGTAAATACCATTATCTAATAATTAAGTATCTAGAAAAGTAAAAATAAAAAAACTTACTTTGGATTAAGGTAGTATGCCGCCGCATGAAGAGATCTATAAAGTTGCAAATTCCATCTTTTATCAATAATTGCCCAAATTTTGTCATATTTTGTCTTCACATTGTTAAAATTCAGGGCAATTTGTTCCTTGGCTCTATTCATTGCCTCATAAATATAACCCATCGCCGGCTTGACATCACCATCCACAAGTCTCAAAACTTTTATCAATGGAAGTACACTCTTCGTGCAGTATTTTATTACTTTCCAAAATCTTGCGTCTCCTAAAATTATCCCTTAACATTTTATTCTTGGAGTAGTAGACGAATAAGAGCTCATAGCAAACTCCTCTAATGCAAACTTGGCCTTAAGTTGAATCTTTCTTTCTTCAAAACTTTTTAAAGTAAGAAAGGCAATTGCAAATCTAATCACGGCCGGGCCTTGTCAATTCCCTTTGATGTGTATATTTTCTAAACAAATTTAATAACTAGCAATGCCTATAAATAAATACGGTGACTTCCTTTACTTTTTTAAGTGTATCATGGAAAACCGGCAAATCACCAATATCACTAAGTATCAAATCAATGCAATGTGCCACACACGGGGACCAAAACAATTGCGTCCTCTTCTCTTCTTACAATTGACCGGCACCTACATAAGCCGATGCACTATCTGTCATCACTTGGACTACATTTTCTTCCCCTATTTCTTGCACCAAATCATTAAGTAATTCAAACAATTTAGAAGAATTCTTGATTACGCCAGATGTGTCTATTGATTTAATGAATACCGTTTCACTTGGACTATTAACAAGAAAGTTTGTGAGGAACCGAGACTTTCCATCGGTCCATCCATTGGACATTAATGTGCAATCAGTATTCTTCCACTCCTTTTTATATGTAGTTAGGCTCTCCTTCATATAATTCACCTCCTTTTTCAAGTAAGAAACTCTAGCCTCATGATATGTGGGAGGTTTTAATCCCTTCCCATATTCTCCCACCAATAATAACATCTTCGTAAATAATGGGCTTTTAACTATATTAAAAGTTAATGCATGCCCATATAAAAAACCGCAAATATCTCTAATAACCGGCTCTCTTTGCTTAACCATTTAATTTAAGGTTGGTTGATTTCCTTTTCTTTTTGTCACAAAAGCATCCATAGTCCCCTTACCCTTGAAAACAACATTTTGCACTTCGAAACAATCCACATCAACAACTTTGCTTTCTTTTTCTCCTAACAATTTTAAAAATATATTCTTAACATTATCACCAACTTGATTACACGGGGCAATATTATCACGAGTTTGTGTTAAGTGATTTTTCATGTGAATTACTCCACCCCAAAAACTTTTTCCACAATAATTACATCTCAAATGCATTCTATTATTTTCTTAAACCCGGGTACAATGATTCCACGTGGGATCAACACTTTTTTTGTTCATTTTTTGTTTCACCATAATCACTTAAATATTAAAAAAACAACACTCCAACCCCAGAGAATATTAAAAAAATTGATTTCAGCAGTCAGTGTTTCATTCACCTTAAGGTCCTCAACGGCTCAACTACTGTTCATTCACTGTTGGGACTCGGGAGAAGCGACGAAGTTTGCACAGAGAGCCTCGACTTCGGCCAACACAAAACAAGACGGAGAGACAAAGTTTGAAGCTCCAACGAAGACTAAGACTGAAGGCTCCGACGAAGATGATGAGTGATGCCTCCGACGAAGACTAGGAGTGAAGCCTCTGACGAAGACGACGACTGAAGGAGCCGACGAAGATGACGATTGAAGGAGCCGACGAAGACGACGACTGAAGGAGCGCCGACGAAGGTATTGAGAGTCGAAAAACACTATTTAACTTCACCAAAGGTCCAAAACAATTGGTTTTCAACCAATACGACTCTTTGCATGCCGAGAAAACCTGTTCTATTGAAAACTTTTGAAACAAAATACGCAAAAGGCTCAAAATATACGTATGGACCCGAAAGATCCGACCCAGATTGGGTCGACCCATTGTTTACCAGAATCGATCGATTCTATGATTCACTATCGATTCACGATTCGCTGATCGATTCTCCTTCGATTCCATCAATTTTCGATTCGTCTAACCTGTTCGTATCGATTGGCTTGCGAATCGAATCAAATCGCACAATTCGAATCGCGAATCGTACGATTTCGATTACTATGAGGACAACGATGTCAAAAAAAGGTCATTCCCCGGGCATGATTGGGAGGTCAATGCAGCGACAGGGGACAATGAAATTCACGAAGTCCAGGATTGCAGGGGCAGCGAGACACAAGATCCAGTCGAGGCAGTATATGAATCATCTAGGTTCAAGTGGTTTTATGATCAGCTCGGGGTCGCAGCAAAACTCCGAAGGGAAGCAACAGGGGCAATCATGAGAATAGTAGAAGCGCACAACTCGGAGTGCATGGCTCCAGAGGGCACACTTCAAAAAGTGGCAATAAATGCTTGGAATGCAATAGTGTTCACTAATTGCGACAAAAGGTACCCCTTCCCACACAACCGACCTTTGTGCATTAATAGCACCATAAATGGGGTAGCTTTCAGACAGATATTTCTAGACGGTGGAGCTTTGATTAACCTCATGCCCAGGAAGACGTTCGAGAGGACAAGGATTTCATAGGACAAGATAGTAAACCAGCTAATAACAATGACCGGATTCGGAGGGAAGTGGAAGAAAATTCAGGGATACGTCACAGTGAATCTGGAATTGTAGGGGATTTATATGTTTGTTAAATTCTATATCATAGATGCGGACACAAGCTATCATGTAATTTTGTGGAGGTCTTGGACGCACAAGTACAGGGCCTTCCAGTTACCATCAATGTGTGAAGTGCCAATGGCAAGGAATGGAAGTTACGATTGGAGCCACTCGGAAACCATTTCACTACGGGGGAAGCACACCTGGCCTATGCAATATTCTTCGATGAACTCTGAGAGAATAAGTCGATAATTGAAAAGGCAGGTGCAGTAAAGATACCGAAGTGGAATAGCTCGGACAAAGAAAAAGCAGAGACAGGATCGACCAGTGGAAGTAAGGATCCAATGCAAGAGTCACCTTCAAAACTTGTCCAAGTCAGAGAAGGAGGGAAGATGATCTACTACTTATGAAGGTGCTCAAGGTTGGTTGCCACCTCCCAGACAACTAACCCTGAGACTGCCGAAGCCGTTCTATCACAACCAACACCTGATTGCATGCTGGATAGTCCTCCACTTCAATAGGTGCCACTAGAAGAAATCGATTTCAGCACGGATAAATAGTCGCCCAGGCCAGTATATGTAAGTAGAACGTTGCAAGAGGAAGTCAAGCAGGGTCTAATCGAGCTACTAAAATAGTACTTTGACGTTTTTGCGTGGAATTATGAAGAGATGCCAGGACTAAAGACAAAGAGTTAGTGACTCATCATCTGGATGTGTTCCCAGATTCTCGGCCAGTGAAACAAAACCATAGAGCTTCCCAGCACCATCTAAAACCCTTCCTTGTTGCCACCCTTTTCTGCTGCTTCTCCTCCAACTTGGTCTCATTGCTTCTCTGGATTCACAATGGTCTTTCTCCCTCTCATTCTTCAATTGATTTCTACGTATATTTGTGTGTACAGATATAATCTTTGTATATTGTATTTGACTGTGAGCGAATTCAAAATACGAATCAGGCTGCGGAGAAGAAGCTCTCGAACCCAATGAGAGAGATCAAAGTCCAGAAGCCCGTCCTCAACATTTCTGTCGGGAAAAGCGGCGATCGCCTCACACGCGCTGCCAAGGTCTGCCCCCCTCCTCCCTGACACATCTCTTCTTCTCACCATCTCACTCGCTGATTTTCATTTACTTTTTTTTCCATTTTTATATCTAGGTTTTGGAACAACTGAGTAGCCAAACCCCAGTCTTCTCCAAGGGTACTATAATCGACTCCTTCCAATTCATTTTCCTTCGAATCTGATGTGTTTGTTTTCTCCGATTTGGTTAATTGACTCTATTCGTTGGTGTGAACAGCGAGGTACATGGTTCGGTCCTTCAGCATTAGGCGCAATGAGAAGATTGCGTGCTATGTCACGGTCAGGGGCGAGAAAGCGATGCAGCTTCTGGAGAGTGGGTTGAAGGTGAAAGAGTACGAGCTGTTGCGAAGGAATTTCAGTGACACTGGCTGTTTTGGGTTCGGCATTCAGGAACACATTGATCCTGGCATCAAGTGAGTCCATTGTTCATTGAATTCGTACTTGTTAAGCGTTTTCCATGAATTGGTTTGAATCTTGGTGATTATATAATTCCTGTGAATTAGACTCTCATAATTGAAGTGTTGAATACTTATAGGTAAAATACACTTACATCGCTTGATGTTGGATGACATTACTACCTCTTACTTTTTAGAAATTACCATCTCATTCCTGGAGTTTTAAATTAGATTACCATTACCCATAACCCATTATTTTCAACTGAAACTTAAACGAAGTCAATAAAATTTTATTTACATTAACCGTAAACATCTCAAAATGTAAATGTTAGCCATTTTGTAGTTATAGACTCATATAACTAAAATGAGATTTTAGTTTGAATTTAATAAAATGCATTTTATATGATTATGTTTACCTTAGTATTGCATTATATTAAATGAAAAATAAAATTTTATTTCCGTCACTTGAGTTGCTTAATTCAAGCCTTAAGCCTTGATTGGGAATCTTAATTTTTGGTTTCTCAGCTAAAACTGCACAAAAAGTAAAGTAGGTCCTTTATCGCACACATAAAAGCCAAAAAGTTAAAAAGTTATTGTTTTCTCTATGCACTTCAATACGCATCACATGCCCAAAAAAATGCAAAATTACTCCTTACATATCACAAGTTATTTCTAATGCATATTAGTGAAATACAATATTGTCATTTTGATACGAAAACTAAGCTATCAAATGACATACTTTGTTAGCTAAAAAGTTAAATTACCAAATGATTTATTTCATTCTTAGCTAAAAAGGCAAAAAAGATCATAAAAGCTAAAAGATTTTGGTAACCAATTAGGGTCTTACATGTGTTTGGAATTCCGAATTCCAAAGTCAACATTTTTGTTTGGTTGAATGTTTCTGCAATCCAAGGGGGTCAGCGAATGTGTTGGGGCTTACAGTCGTGGAGAAAAACAACTGATTATTTGAAGGCTGTGGTGGAGGGAGGTATTGCAAATGTAAATAATGTTATTTTGAACTCAAGGAACCTAAGTTGGGTTGTTGGTTTGATTAATGCATGTTGAGCTACTGATGGTAACCTCCTCTTACTTATATGATAGGTTAGGTTGAGGTTTGTTGTTGGTCTGCAAAAATGTTTAGGATTTAATGTTATGCCCATGATTTGATTTTGCCTGGCTTGGAAGGCTACTTTCTTTTGTTTTGTTAGGAAAATAGCAACGGGACTTGGTATGTTAGAACTTAAGGTCTTTATCCTTTCATATTCATGACAGGTAGGACTCTTCAACTGGCATTATTGGCACGGACTTCTATGTTGTTTTAGAACGCCCAGGGTACCGTGTTGGATGTCGCCGAAAATGCAAGTCCACGTGTTGGAATCCAACATGGAGTTATGAAGGACGACGCAATGAAGTGGTTCCAGATTAAATACGAGGGAGTGATCCTCAACAAATCCCAAACAATTGGAGCTTCTTAAAGAATTCCTCCACATCCTTTGATAACTGCAATTCCCAAGTTTTTGACTGGCAGAGTTCTCATTTGCGATCATAATTTTTTCGAGGAGGTAGATCTAAAGTACTATTTCTAGCGCTTTTCATGTCTGGACTGTTGTAGATTTTTCTATTGTGGGAGAGTTAGAAAATGCCATTTTCTGGTTTCAGTAGTAAGATTTGCTTCATGTTTCTTCCAGTAGTCTTGCAAACTGGGGATTTTTTGCACATGTAACTTGATTTTAATTTTTGTATGTTGTGTAGAAAAATACGACTAGCCTTGCAGTGCCTTAGATTCCCGTTTGGCTCGAGCTTGAAACATTCCTTTTTCGCATTTGAGCTTATCATGTTGTGTGCTTTTGAACTTTTTTTTTTATTATTTTTATGTTCAAAACTGTTCATTGTATAATAATTGCCGAGTTTGTTATCCTTTATATTAAGTTAATTGGATATTTGCAGTTATATGATCGAATAATATTTATTTTTCTTTCAAAATTGTATTTACTATTCGTTTATTTCAAAACAAATGTGATTTATCACACTTGTTAATGCTTAATTAATTTAATTTTTTACATGAATAATTTACTTTGTGAGTGTTACATAATAATGAATTGAATTGTAAAAATATATTCTAGAGCTGCAACTCTTGAAGTAGCATTGCATACCATAATTGTCAATATCTGGTATGTGCTTGTTTGGAGCCAAAATAGATAACTAATTACTTAGTTTTGTATTGTTCAAAATAGTATGTATCGGGTAATATTGGTCATAATTAATTTTTTTATGAAAATATTTGTTACTTAATTATTTTCTGCTTTTTATTTTTATACTCTAATTATAAATAATGAGATTAAAGATTAATTTAAACTAATTAATTAAAATATTATATTAGATAAATATTTATGTTATATTAAATTATTGTTGAAAATTATTTTTTTAAAACACTATTTTATGAGGATAAATTTAAAATATTACTCGGTATTTTATTAATATTGGTATAATATCATACCCAAAAAAAAAAATGGGTACACTTTCTTGGAGGGTATTAAGACCTATGCTGTACACACCCTGGACTCTAGTTCCGAAGCTGGCTTTTTCATTGATATTTTCTAACTTGACTTTTTTCACTGGCTTTTTATGTAGTGGTTTGGCCAAACATGTTTCTTTTTTTTTTTTTTATAAATAAGTGGAATGTAGGGTAAATAATATTAGATTCCTAAAAAGTTTATTATGTTAATTAGATCATATCATATACTTTATCATGTATTTAACAAAGTTTGTGTAAAATTCTATTAATTTTATATTTCTCCTTTTATTTGTTAGGCAAGAAAGAAAAAAAAAACCTCTAAAAAGTAGATTAGAAGCTTCAAGCCAAACAAGGTTTCAGTGACCCATTGATCAAGAAGTAATGGCCTCTGCATGACTCGGCAGGGACTGGGTATGAGGTATCTGTTAAATGATTGCTCACTTGTAACAACTTCGCTGTTCCGTTACAATGTATTGATAATCATACGATATTACGATGTTGATTGAAATTTCAAAAACACAAATTTTGAAACATAATGGTCCAATCGTCAACGCATGGACATGCATATTTTGGTTTTCGTTTCATATTAGTCTTCTTTTTACATCCAAAATTAAGAGAAAGCAAGACACCAATTCTCATACGTTTTCTACTGCTGCTATTATCCTTGATCTTTCTCTCGAACCAAACAAGAAAAGCAGCAAAGCTTGAGGTCTCTCTCTACGCAAGGCATCACCAAAATTCTAGGAAGCACAAATTTCTTAGGAGAAAAAGGGAAGAAAAAAAAAACTTAAATGAGTTCATCATCCCAGCACCAAAATGTAATTTTCATTTGGTAACTCAGCAGTCAATGGAAATGCAGCTCTGCACCATTTTTGTGCCATCATCTTTGCTCACAAATGGATTTATCTTGACCCAAACAAGGGAGAAGACAGAAGCCAAAAGAACTGACCAGAGGACAACAATGGTGGGAGTCCGGTTTTGGCGGCCCATTAGACCCTTGAGGAATGGGTAGAGATGAAGGATCACCCAGAAGGAAAAGAAGACCTTTCCAAAAAGAGGGCCCCAAGCTTCATACCCTTTGTTCAACGCGTCTGAGAATCCGGCAACAACACCGACGAGGTTAACAATGAGAAGGGTTGTTGGCGGGATCAACACTGTCGTCCACTTGAAAACGTAGAGCTCTCCAAACTCTGCATCATCAGCTGCTTTTGTAGTGACGGTGAAGTTGGTATCGAGCCCTGCAGTCATCTTGAGAATTCCCTGGAAGACAGCGAAGAGATGGGCTGAAACACCACCAATCACCCAAAACTGCTCGTTGCGCCACCAGTCTTCGATGCTGATGCCGCTCCACCTCAGCTCGAGCACGCTAGTCACGATGATAGAGATGAAGAGGCCAAGAAACCAAACACTTGCCAGGTTTGAGAGCTGAAATCGAGATAACAGAGTGATAACGGAGTAAGTTGCTTGAATAATCAACACAGAACTTAGATTGTTAGGGAATTCTAAATCACGATATCGTACAATATCAATTGATACACCTTCATAAATATTGATATCGAAGGTTTAAATTTTGTTATGTATTAATAAAGCGTAATGGCTGACATTTAAAACTCTAATTGTCATGACACAAGCAAATCTTGAATTTGAAACATTTTGAAGCATATGGACGCACATCTTCTTCCAAAAGTCAGTGTTCAAACAAAACATTATCTCTCTCACATGTTTGCAGTTCAAATGATTATGACAACCATACTTCGCCAAAAAAAAACCCTTTTTTTTTTTGACAGAACAATATTTCTTGCCGAATTTTGATGTGGAAATTAAGTGACCAACTCTTCACATCCCAATTATTTCCCATTATATTTTTTGTTATTGTTTCTCAAATCAACAAAAAGCATTAAAGATAAACAAAAAATATTACGATTTTTCAAGGGTGAGTTTTCATCAAGTAATTTATCACTTTTGGTATCATGGCAGCCAGCCGCCAATCACCATGTCATTTATGAGACGGATACACTCCAGTATGAAATCAAATGGGTTGCTATTGTGCAATATGAAACAAAGGGTATAAGTTGAATTAAGACAATTTGCTAAATTGTTGAATGTAAATAGGTGATAGCCGCCGAGACGTCAGTGATGTATATCAACACAAATAAGGGACTATCTTGTGCATATTAGTCTCTTAGGTATGTTACGATTATGCCCTACATCAACTAAAAATAAGGGACTATCTTATGGCATATTAGTCTCTTAGGTATGCTCCCCTTACAAGTCGGCTTTTAGGGATGAATTCTACTTCTACATAAGGGGGGTTGCAAAAAAAATCACGCAAGTTTGGAAAAACAAGGAATAATTACCGTGGGAATGATGAATTTCCCTGTGAGAAGGCAAATAGCTGGAAGAGTGCAGTAAGCGACGAGAGGGAGAGATGTAAACGGGTAAACAATGGTGTTGATATATGCCATTCTTTGAAGCCATTTAAGGCGGCCACCTCCAAATCCATACCAGAGTGGACAGTGTCTACTAAGGAAGATCTCAACAGATCCAAGAGCCCACCGGAGAACCTGATGCAGACGATCAGACAAGTTGATGGGTGCAGAACCTTTGAAGGCAGGCCTCAAGGGCATGCAGTAAATAGACCTCCATCCTCGGCAGTGCATCTTGAAACCCGTCAAAATATCCTCTGTCACTGACCCATATATCCAGCCAATCTAGGAAGACAAGAGTAGAAACAAATTAAAGTCGTATCTAAATCACAAGCCAGAATTTGGGTAATGTTAATTCATAATCCTTCAGTAGTGGGTAGAAGTCTAAAATATGTGTAATTGTTTGGTAGTCACCATATGATATTGTCTACATAGTGTTCCCACTTAATGATATAGTGAAAAACACTGTTTGTCTTAGCTTATTTTTAAGAATTTAGCTTATAGCTCAATAAAAAGTTAGGAAAATCTAAATATATGTGTGCTTATAGCCTTTTGCTTATAGTTTTTGATTCTAAATCAACAAAATAAATCTTACTACTTGAAACTATAGGTTTACAACTTTAATAAATATTTATAACTTATGTTTTAAGTCATAGTCATATCTTTTAGCTATAATTTATAAATTCATAATTTAAGCTACACCAAACACCCCCAATGTCACATGGTGCTCAATTTCCCCTAAAATACTTTAAGGTGGATGCCATGAAAGTAATAATAAAAAGATCAGAAGATGGACAACTACTATAGAAAAGCATTTAGGGAATGAGACTGCAAGCAAGTTGAGTAGAAGACAAATAAAGAAGGTTAATGAAAGTCGTAATCTGAAACCAATTTGCAGAAATCCTAAATGTAGGAAAACTAGAATCAATACGTATAATTCTACAACATGGATACAAAGTTCCCCACCTCTTTTCCCCATGCAGTCTTCTCCTCGTACCCACAGCTAATGACCTGAATTGCTTCCTTGATCAGCATTGCTGGGTTGTCAGATTCAGCCACTCCTCCGTTCTCCATCAGTGTCGACTCGATAAACACAGATGACATGCCAAAAGTCTTCTCAAAGCTCATCTGGGACATGAGTAGGGACCTCTCATACTCATCATAATCTGCAGGAAAAAGCGAAGTATATCTTATTATTGGAAAATGGAAACATTTCTAAAAACTTAGTCTATATCTGAGCGTCTAAAGAATTACTGTCGATCTCCTTGAGATTAAAAATGGCTGCATTTAGATCCTCCCGTTTTGAATCACGATAAACCTCTGAGATATCTTTGGTGGGCTTCTTGGGCCGGCAGCAACAACAACAAATTCCACAGGATGAGCTAGATGAAGAAGCCTTGGGTAAGCTGGGCAAAGAAGGAGGTCCATAGCCATAAAGCGCCTGCCTATAGAAAACACAACCTGTTCCCACATAAACTGGTCCTTGAATGCCATCCAAGCCTTTCATATTAACCTGAAACAAATAATAATGAATTCTCCTGCTATTTTCCATTATACTGTTCAAACGCTTACCCTGTAGTTTTGCAATATACCGTCACTATGTAATCATAAGTCAGTTTGAAAGTCATACCAGTGCACAAAGCTCCCATTTACAACAAGGTTTAGGAGAGTTAATAGGTAGGAAGCAATCTTCCACTTTTGGTGGAGCGGCCAATTCTCATGACTCGAGCTCATAATGGCAAAGTTAGGGGTGGAAAGCACTTTTAGCGGGCAGAATACATAGGTCAATATTTAACTAATAAAAAACACCTAATTCAGGAATTGGAGAGCCCACATATATTGGTGGAACCTGCTGTGGCTTAAATTCATACAAGTCCAAGTTGAAAGCATTGGTTAAATTATTGACAAGGAACAATCTTGCTACTGTTTCTGTTTTAGAAAGAAAAAAAAAATGCAAAAATAATTGAATGTCAAGTTCTGTACCCAAAATTTCCAATAAAACTCGGGACTCCTTCCTTTACTACCCCCCCACCCCCCAAAAAAATTGGCAACATGGCTGTGTCTGCCTGTTTGTCTCTTATGTGTACTATATAATCTGAAGCAGCTATAAAGGTTGTAACAGGTTTATTAATTGAATAAACAAAACGAGTATGCTAGCTACCAGCTTACATCAAAGAAAACTATGTTGCGATTTGCATATCTGTCATTGCGATCAATGCCATCAAACCTCTGAGGAAACTGCACGTAGCATACATCTCGACCAACTTGTGGGTCCATCAAGAAACACATTGCCTCACGAACTGCCTTGCTATTGTTAACATAGTGATCACAATCAAGATTGAGGATAAATGGTGCATTCGTGAGAATTGCAGACACCCTTACCTGTAATAGACAATCCCAAGTACAATGAGATAAGATAATTTGAAGTACCAGAATTAAATAATACTTCTCTGAACAATGTATGTAGATATACCAAAGCATTTTCAGCACCAGCCTTTTTGTGATGTTGGTAGCCAGGCCTCTTCTCTCTTGAGACATAAACCAATCGAGGAAGTTCATTTCCTTCTACATCATGAGCACCACTGTGTCCGAGGAAAACCTGAACAATGATGAAAACAAGTCTGATGTTTAACTTCAAAATTTTAACACCACAAAGTAATTGCATCTAGACTCAAAACTATCGAGTCCTTAAAACAACTAATAAAGAAAAGAAGAAATGCAGTGTGTCAAAATATGCAAAAGTC
This sequence comes from Heliamphora pulchella, assembly GCA_032270985.1. Lineage (NCBI taxonomy): Eukaryota > Viridiplantae > Streptophyta > Magnoliopsida > Ericales > Sarraceniaceae > Heliamphora > Heliamphora pulchella. The sequence continues at coordinate 4,698,434 of JAULJZ010000011.1, read as the reverse complement.
GTACCCTGAATATATTCTGTATGTAGACATACTCGGAATAATTTCTTCCCTAGTTTCTATACAAAGCTGAAGAAACCTCAAAAGCATTAACTATTATTAGTCAAGTTTGTCAAATTCTGAAATTGACTAAACAGACAAACTACAAAGGACTTGTATGTAGTTGTAACCACAACTTGAATATGGTAAACTAGTGACAAAATATGCAGGGAATCAATCTATTGCAGTGGACTCGTCATGGGAAAACATACTCATTCCGTTTTAAGAATGAAGTGGAAATGAACCATATGAAAAAGAGAAAAAAAATCCAATTCCCCAGTTGGGAAATATGCAAAACTTAACTATTTCTGATCAAAACTGAAGATCGAGAAAATGTAATAATTGAGAAACTGATTCAACCTGAATCATTCCAGGGTGGTCTCGTGTGTTATTTCCAGGCCATGGTGTTCCATCTTGCATGGTCCAGCCCTCCTCTGGTGTCTTCTGAGCCTTGGCTACTAAAGCATTTATCCGCACTTTGTACTCTTCATAATCCCTCTGCAGTCATATATAAAGCAAATGATGAGATTTATGATTTCGGATAATTAATAGTGTATAAATACTTGACACCATGCAATACTTGACGCTATAAGTTTAGCATGTTTAGCATTAAAATTACTAAGATACAGAGGAATATTATTCGCTAAAGTTGTAGCAAAAATATGGATTTGGATGCTTACTTTCATTGCTCTACGTTCCTTCACAAAAGAGGGTTGCACTTTATCCCTCAAATAATCAATCTTCTGTGAGAAGTAGAACTCTGGTGCACGTGGCTCAATTGAGAATTTTTTGCAGAATGGGACCCACTTCCTTGCAAATTCAGATGTTTCAACAAGAGACTCAAATGTAAGCATGGCTGCACCATCATCAGACAAATAGCAGGAGACTTTGTCGACAGGGTAGTCCACAGCAAGGATTGAAAGCACAGTATTGGCAGTTATCAATGGTGGCTCTTTCAGAGGATCAACTGTACTGACAAAGAAATCCACAGCAGCTAGCTCTGAGGGTTCACCATCTCTTTCAAACCTGGAATGACAGATTAAACAGGTTATGTTCACAGTATCAATGTACTAGGAATTACATTTGTGGTGGAGTTTTCAGTTAGATTGTTAGAGCACTGTACAAGACATAAAATAAAATAAAATAACCCTGAATGGTGAAGTGATATTCTAATTTCCACTATGTTTCCGTACTTTATTGTACCCCAATGTATTTCCTTTACATGCTACAAATTCAGGCTTAATGAGATTGAGTTAAGAAGTTAATTTTATGTCAAAAGAACAAGTAAAGGTCATAGTTATACTCTAAGTAGCATAGATCCGAACACGCCAACGCGTCGATTTTAAAAAAAAAAGTGGAGGAGACGACACGGCGGGACACGCATTTTTACATATTTATTATATCTTAAATACATGGATAATTTATTCAATGGTAATGAAAAATATCCAACATATCACTAGTTAAATAAAAAAACCCTATATTCCATCTTATAAATGATCCAAAATAGATTTAGCGTGCATAGGTTGTATTTCAAAAATGCAAATCATTATTACAATTAAAAAATTCATCACATAAGATGTGTTCAAACAGTTCAAAAAGTGTCACTGAAGTTGTCAATGAAGTTTCAGAGAAGTATATGATATTAAAATTTTAGTTTTCAATTAAGAAGTGTTAGATGCATATTTAAGAGTGTCCGAGGAGTGTCGCGTCCGACATGGGTGTTCGACACAACACATCTCTTTCAAAGAAGTGTCTGTGCTTCTTAAGTTGTACTCAATGCACAAAGACTCCGCATCGCAACATGTTTTGGGAGAGGTAGTAGGTAGGTAACCCGACCCCTTGGAGCGGATGAGCACTTGCCAATGTGCTATTCATGATGATAATTTAAATGGGGGTGGGGCGGAAGGCTAGGTTCAGATTTATAAGGCAAAGGATGAATTTACAGATAGAACTGAAAACTTAGAAACAATTAAATCAAGCATGTTCAAAGAGCTAGATGTTTTGACCTTAGCGCATTAGGAATCTTTTAAGTTCGGCAGTTGAAAATGTATACCTTGCAGATAACCTGTCAATATATGTCTCCCTATTAATGGGAGACCACTTGGGGAATTGATCCAGTACCCAGGAAAAAGCAAACCAAATCTCACAAATGACAGAAGTGAGCCACAGACCAAAAGCACTGTCAACAGGATTTGTTACTCTATAATGGAAGAAGAGTCCCAGAATGATCAATCGCAATATGATCACAGATCTGTATGGCGAGAGTTGGCTTTTCGGGATTGGAACTACCCTTGACAGTACATTTGCAGCATCTCCAGACCTGCACAAGCAATCAGTACATCTCAGAAACACATAAATACTACTAAAACAAGATCCAGTCCACTTTATACATCAGCAGATGTCAACTTGTATTCACAGATAAAAGTAGAAGTCATTCAAGTACTCCTTGTAAACTAGAGAGATCCCGCAGGCGACTAAATTATGTGGGTGGTGACAACTGAAGAAGTCAAACTGACAAGAAGTAATTAAATCAATTTAAAATGATTAGAGAACTGAATCTTTGACTAAAACCTTGCTTTTACCTCTATCTTTTTCTCCTTGCACACAATGAAATGAAAGAAAGTTGGAACTTATTATGCAGCAATTCCTCTATGTGTAAAAGACAAGATTTTGTGCAATTTAGAATTTCAATGGAATAGTGAAACTCAATGCATTTTTTTCCCTTTCAGTCACAATATAAACTTTGCATGTTTTCCCTTTTAGTCACACATTGTTAACTTATGTTACATGGACTCGGGTATGAGAGTTGATTGCAGGTAAAAGTATTTGGTTTATATGATTCCCACGTCCATGGAGATAACAAAATATTTAAATCTGTTTCAAATTTTCTAATCTTCATTTTCTTTTTCAATAGGGTAAAAAACAACAAAAAGTTCAAAAATACACATTGCTTTCATTTTTATGTGAAAACAGTTTTCAAAAATTTGAAAACTTCTTTTTGGTGTTTCTTGAAAAGTAGGTTATTTTCAGAAAATTTTCTTGAAAACAGTTTTTGAAGCAGTTTGCAAAACAAGTTTTCGGCATCATGTGGAAAATGAAAATAGAAAATAGAGAAACGACACTAAACAGTCCATATTTCTTAATATACTTCTTATTTCACTAGGGCAAAATGACATGTACAAGGTACATGCATAATACGTTGGTTTCATACATGGATATATAATAAACTTGACATGACTAAATGTGCAACTATACATGTTGGATACCTATCGTTTACCCATACCCAAGTGTCGAGCGTCTGTACTTCATACAAGTATATGTAACATAGAAGTAAACTATCAACAGGTTAAAACCATCCAAGCAAATATCTTCTCACTAAACTCCTATGCCATTAACAGCTTGAAGTAATGCATGGCAGGAACAGTATGTTGGAAAAGAATCTAAACCATGGATAGAAGTAATATTTCCCCTTTTGTGGTAAACCACCTTATATTCTTGGAAATTAATAGAGGCCTACAGAGAAATTGTTTTAATTTAATCGTGGTTTTAATAGCTGTTTGGAATTAGACTGACTTTCCATACACTTACTGCTGATTTTCTTCCATCTGCTGTGCAGGTGGAATATGAGCTTCTTTAACAACTTTACTTGCAGCCTTTTTCTTGTTGTTCTTTTTTTCCTTCCAACTTTCCACTCTGTTCTTCCATATTGGGTTCCCAGATTCATCATTTAATTCTTCACAAGAGAATAATAATAAAAGCAGAGGAATAAATGAGCAACTGTTTTAAATAAATGAAAACATAAAGGTTAGACCAATCACAAGATACGGTCAATTTACTCACCACTGTCGATTGTAGACACACTACTTATATTTCTAGCATGGAGGCCACCTTCCTGTACCAAGTATCGCACAATACATTAATCTCAACCAACATGTCAGATAGAAAAAATATGAGATGTGGGCAGGGAGTTGAATCAAAAGTTACTCAGAAAGCAATTGTCATTAAGATTTATCTCCACTATATAAAAAAAAAATAGAATACTACATACATAAATACCTGCTTACTATTGAAGTGATCAGCCATTGTAGGATGATTTGCAAAAGCCTCTGCTTGAACATCAGCCAATGTTGACTTCTCTGTACAATTCAAGAATCCATTCACTGCATAGCATTAACTCGTGATAACCACAATATTAACAATCAAAAAAGTTAAAGTAAAGAGTTTATATATATATATATATATATGAGTATTTGTTACATGAAAGCATCAGTAACAAGGTTTCAAATCTTCTTAAATGTTTGAATCTCTGGCTGCCTTTGGCAATGACTTTGAGTCAACTCTAACGATTTTTAGTTATTATAAGGTAAATCTAAGTCTCAGATTGTAAGATACTAGCAATAATGCGTGCCTAAAGGCACTTTAGACATAATTTTATCATAAAATTAATTTTAAATAGTGAACAATCTCCTTAATTATTTAGAGTAACAATGTATTAAAAAATAAATTTCATTAGTCTCACTCTTAATTCCAATCATAAGCAACAACAAAAATATATGCATATCAAAATTAAAATGTGTTAAACTAACTATATTTTTTATCTATGTATACATGTATACATATTAAAAATATATTTTATACTTTCACTCTTGTTTTTTTTTTGGATGAGAGAGAAAAAAAATTGAATTTAAAATAGAGAGAGAAATTAAATATAAGATGAAAAGAGATGGAAGTTGGTTAGTGATAGAGGAGAGAGATAAAAAAGTAAAAAAGAGGAAAAGTGTAAATAAATCTTAGCCTTTGGATATGTCACATAATCAAATGTCACATCAGGGGTGTTGTGTTTTGTAATATAGATTATTCACATATACCTAAAGCTGGTCAATGCTCAGTGATAATTGTTAAATGCCCAAAACCTATAGAAAAAGGTGATATGAATTGTTTGAAAGGGATAGCAGCCTCTTCTATTTTCCCCCATCTCACCAAGAAAATGAAAAAGGAAATAATCTTCTATTTCAATATGCACTAGTGTTTGTGTCACATAGAAACCATATTGACAATACATTGGGGGTGTTTGTCAAAGCTTTACCTAGTAACTTTTTTAGCTGCTGCTGCTGCTGCTGCTTCTTTTTTTTTTTTTTTTTTGGAGATCTATGCCAACTTGTTTGTTATAGATTCTACTTTCTGCTTATGGGCCAAAAATAACTTTAAAAAGTTAAAAAGTTAATTTTCTAAAACTCTATTTCAATACTATTATCTTTTGCTACTTAATAATCAACTTTTATCACAAGTTCAATTGCAACAAACACTGACATTGTTAAATTTTATGAGAGTCAATCTCTTCACAAGAAAGTGAAGGAAGAATGCTTGTCTACTACCTCTCTCTGTCTCTCATGCCCTCCTGTAAGTGTGGAAAAAAGTTGTCTACATACTCTCTCTCTCTCTCTCTCTCAATTCATATCGTAAGGGGAAGGTTGTGCACGATTTTTCTTTTTCTTACCAATCAACAAGTTATGTGCAATTTACTAAACATATCTAGAGAATCCATAATTTGACACCTTGAAACATGCACATTAGTCAAAAAAAAAAAACACACGTGATTTGGGCAATTTAAATAGCGGTAGCGGTCGCTGCAACGGTAACCGCAACTGTGACATGATTCCGAGGTGTAACGATCGTATCGTAACAGTAGTGGTAACTAGATTCGTGAATTTTTTTTATTTTTTGCACAGTTCAATAAAAAATAACCAATCTATATATTTTTATTCCAAAAGTATAATTAATGGACCTTAAAATGTTTTTTGATGAGTGTTGTTTACTTTCTAGACATGATTCAACATATATTCTAATTTTTTACTAGATAGTCTAGTTTTGATAAACGGTTTTAATTATTTTTATGTAATAACTAATTAATCATTTAAATGTTTGATAGCTATAAAATAATGTATAGATGAAAGCATCGTATTTGATTTGTTGTTTAAATTTTAATTTCGAATTCACTATTCCAAACCTTATATTGTTATTTCAATTTGTAGATCTTGATTTTCTTAAACAAAAATATTTTTTGGGAGGATGTAAACAAGCATCAATCTTTAACATTGTTTTTAAAAGTAAAACACTTGAGTAGTTGAAAACTCGATCACTATGTTTTCTCTCCATTGTTGAGCATCAGAAAAAATCAAATTCATAGATGTTGTATCTTCAAGAAATATGGATCTTGAATCAAATATGGTATTCGACTATTAGCAAAGATGAATCTTGAAGTACTAATTAAAAGTGGAAGAAGAATGAACTTATTGAAGAGTCTAAAGTTTAAAACGAACAGTTAAATTAGCTTATTGTTATGAAATTCGAGAGATCTGAGGCAAATCTCACAACATCCAAGTAGTCTCTGGTTTGTCGGACTACTATGAATAATTTTAGATTGAAAATAATAAAAAACGTACGGTCTGCTGAGGAGAAAACAAAACCATAAAATTCATGAGACAAAATCCTGTTACACAAGTCGCAATGGTTGTAACGGTGCCATTTTGGCCCATTACGCCCGTTGCAGAACGTGTCACATGCGTTACATCTGGGAATTTCATTCACACCGAAAAGTCAGTCGTAGCGAAAAATAGAGGCCACCAAAACCATTACATATCATTAACGGTCACTTTTTAAAACTATGAATACATCAGATAACATTGAGAGCACGTTTTAAACCAAGATGTCGAATAGTTGAAGTTGAGACCTTTTCACCAAAGCTTTGCACATCCAATGTATTTGCTATTCTTCATTCATGCGACGCAAAGGAGACTAGTTCTACTAAGAAAACTACGGCGGGAAGTGTGAAGCATGTTGCTTCAAATGTTTCTAGTGAGGTGGAGGAATAGAAAGCTGCAAATTCTATTGTATGAAATTTTCAAGGGAGAAAGCTGTTACGTGTATATGTTATAACTTAAGAAACAAGCTTCTAGCGCAAAGGAAAAATGAGGCTCAATATAGATCTTTCCTGCTTTTTTGATGAAATGTGTTTTTCTACTCCTTTTATCACAGGTTGAGAGGAGTGTCTTAGTTTTGTTTCCTTCCGCTAACCTCTCGGGCTTTGTGAGAGTTTTTCTTTTACGCTAAGCCTTTAAAGGTGTTAATGGTTTCCTCAACCATCATATTGTTTTTCTCTTGGGGGTGTGTATCAAGCATTCATTGTATATTAGCGCCTGGGCACACGCGATGTGTGTATAACCAAAAAGAAAAATCAAAAGCAATACATTTAGAGAGAAAGGGGAAGTGGACAATTATAGATTGATTTTTAAAGAGATTGGGGCAGTATATTATGAGCATTTTAGACAAAATCAAAAATCTATATAGTTTCAATTTTGGAGACCGCTAAGTAAATGTTCTCCCTTTATGAAATAGTATAAATAGTATAGATATAAATATCTTCTTCTTTTATTTATAAACTTAAACACTTACTTACAAAAAAAAATACAATTTTAATTCAACTTCAAAGAGATTGAAATCAGAGATATACCATCATACGGAGCACCACACCGCAAGCAGGCAGATCGCCCATCTTTGATATCGTAATCGAAGCAGGACTTGCAAATGGGGAAATTGCACTCATGGCAAGCCACAAACACTTCCCCATTTGAATTCAACCCCACTTGTTCACCACAAGTGTTGCAAATCGGAACCCCAGATTCCATCATCTAGATCGATCTCCCCTTCTCTTAAAAACCCTTTAAAAAAACCAAAAAACCCTGATCCAACAGGGTTTTTGCTCTCTTCCCCTTTCTCTCGCCCAGATCTTCCGGCCTAGATGAAAACCAGAAACCCGAATTAGGGTATTGGAATGATGGAGGTGTCGCAAACCATTTTGTAATGTTGGAGATGGGATGAGGGTGTGGAGGTTTGGTAAGGCACGGCGGTTGGGCTGTAGGTGTAGAGAGAGTGAGAGTGAGAAGCAACGTCATTTTTTCTACCTTCGAAGATTTGAAAATTTGCGGGAGTTTGAAGGAAGCCCGTAGTTGGGCTTTTCACATCCTCACCAACCATCCATGTTCCTTGAAGCTGACGGTGGATCCTTGTCAAGTTGGTTTTTTTTAAATTACTTAATTTGGATAAAAAATTAATTTTTTTTTTGTTTTTTATTTAAATTTGACAATTTTGTTCTCTTATATAATTGAAAATAACAGTTATATGTAGTTGGTAGTAATACTAAATAAATTTTAAATGAGAGATATTATTATATTTGAAAAGTTATAAAAATTTGAATAAAATATTTTAAAAATTAGTATTTTAATTTTACTTTTTGATTTTTTTATTTTTTTGGCTAAATTATACATGTTAATATTTTTTGCAATTTTTAACTAAAAAGTTAAAAAAATTTAGTTTCCAAATAAGGTCTAAGTTATTTGAACTTCTTCCAAACAAGAAAAATTATTTATTATCAGTCATTTGAAAATTACACAATTATGTGAATTCGTATGCTTAAAGGTAAATTTCACATAAATTTGTGACTCTCAAATAACTTGTAGACCATGTAACTATTCCTCCAAAGAACCAAATAATTGATCTTCCAACAAAACTTAAAGGAGCTTCAATCAAGTTAATGATGACCTAAGTTTGAGCATTTTGTTTTACTTAGTATGATTATAGAGTACACATAAATTTATCAAGTCGATTTTAAACTAAGATATAAACATTAAAAATGTTAAAAATATTATGTATTCAAAAAAATTATTTATGATATATTTTATTTTTAATTTAAAATAAATAGTTCAAATTTAACAGTATTTTGTGTGGATTGTATTTCAAGTGAATTTGAACCACTAATCTTAAATTTTAAATAAGTTTTCTAAGGCATGTAGTATTACTGTAAAAAAAAAAATTCAAAATGTGTTCAATTTTAGTTAAGCAGCAGAAGGTTATTTGAAATATAAGAATCGAGTCGACTCAACATCAAATCAATATATTCACCCCTTTTTATTTTTTATTGGGCAAGGCTTGATCTATTCCAAAGTCTCTATACTTATTTTCAACTCCCAAAGCATTTTGTTGTTTACTTCGTCTTTTCTTATCTCTAGCAAAAACATGTTTCTCTCCCTCAAGATTTTTCCAAGTGGCTTGTAGCAAAAACATGTTTCTCTCCCTCAAGATTTTTCCAAGTGGCTTGTGCTTAGGAGTGCAATTTGGGCATCTCCCGGGCCCAACGAACGCCCATCAAATTTTTGAGCCGGGCTCAGGCCGGACTTTTTTTACGAAGGGTCGGCCCAGGCCCTAGGAAGAAAGGGCTCGGGCCTCAGGCCCAAGCCTCTAGGCTGGCCAGCCCGTTTTTTTGTGTTTTTTTTTATTATTCAAATTTATTATATTATATAAGTTTATTATTATAAGTTTATTATATTCTATAAACTCATAAGTTTTTTTTTATATTCACATTTATTATTTTATTTAAATTTCTAATAACTTTTTTATATATATAATCAAACAATTATACTTTTTAATTCATCTCAAATAACTTACTTAATATTAATGTCAATTATACATAATGATTATAATTAATTATTTTAAAAAGATATTATCCAATTTGCAAAA
>JAULJZ010000011.1:4656080-4688725 GCA_032270985.1 Heliamphora pulchella | reverse complement strand
TTGACATTCTGGAGCGAGCAGGGTATATGAATACTAAAGGAGTGGACTCCCCTATGGATTCTACTGTTAAGCTCGAGTTGAAAGAAGGAGCGATTCTTCCTGGCCCTGAGTAATATCGACGGACAGTGGGCCAGCTTAATTATCTCACTACAATGACTCGGCCAGACATTGCTTATCCAGCGAGTGTAGTAAGTCAGTTTTTATTTGATCCCGGTGTTCCTCATTGACAAGCGGTGTTATGTATTCTTCGGTACCTGCACAAAAATCCTGGTAAGGGCATCCAGTTTTCTGATCATGGATATATGAGAATGGAAGGATACTCGGATGCTGATTGGGTTGGATGCACATTTGATCGGAGATCCACATCTGGTTATTCTGTCTTTGTTGGTGGCAACTTGGTTTCTTGGAATAGCAAGAAGCAGAATGTTGTCTCCCTGTCTAGTGCGGAGGCGGAGTACTGAGCTATGGCATTAGCAACTGCAGAGATTATGTGGCTTTAGCAGTTTTTGACAGAATTACACTTTCTTCTTAGTGCTTCTGCCAAACTCTGGGTTGATAATACCGCTGCTATTCATATTGCTACAAACCCAGTATTTCATGAGAGGACGAAACATATTGAGGTTGACTGTCATTTTGTTCGTGACGAATATCAAAAAGGAGTTGTCACATTTAGGTCTATTCTTACAGGTGAACAGATAGCAGATATTTTTACCAAAGCATTACCGGGTCCGCGTGTCTCGTATTTGTGTAACAAGCTAGACATGGTTGATATAGATGCTCTAGTTTGAGGGGGTGTTAGTAGTAGCTTATTATTTTTATTATTGTTATTATTAGTGGTAGCTTATTATAGTTATAATTATGTGTGTGTGGGTATATGGATGTAATTGTGTTCTCTTATATTTAATATAAATAAGATTGCTCGCTTATCGGTTTGGTACAGCTTTTTATTATTTTACCTTTTCTAACTGTAATAACTTCAATAGCTTCTCGAAAATTCTCTAAATTCAACTCCATCGAGTAGCAAGATTATTTGTGTACCCATAGGCTATTGTTTTTTCCTTCCTACTACTACTCGGACTTGGGAGTTGATTGGTACTCAAGTTTGAAAGTCTTCAAATACTGTTTTATGAGCGTTTGTAATGTACCATGAGTTTCCATGTGAGATTGAGAGTCTACTTGAAAACCGTCTGAATCCTAAGGCAGAGAAATTTGATTCATCACTTGAAGCTGAACACGGAAAGTGGTTTTAAATTTTAAAATTAATGGTGTATTCTATGCTTAAATTTTCGATTCTAAATTCTTACTTTAAAATTCATGACCCTATTAATATAGCATTAAAAATTTCTCGTCTTGATTTTTAGTTTATCAAACAGCCTATGCTTATTGTTCATTATATTTGGTGCCTTGAGTTGTTGGAGATGAAATGCTAGAAACTGACTAGACGAGCTACTTTCATTTTAGTGGAAAATTTAGAATAAAGTGAGATTGGCAGATTTATTTATTTTTGGTTCACTTGAACCTCTACTTCATTGGGGCTCAACATTTCCCTTTTTATGGGTAAGGTCATCTTTCTTTTTGAGGGTTTTCCTCTACTTTATTGCATATTTCATTTTTTTTGGTTTGTTGTCATGCCTGGCTGTTTCAAGGCTGTTAATAGTGCAGGATTTTTGGCTAGGATTGGTGGTATCATGAAACTTGTGTTTTACCTTGGGTTATTATATACATTGATTACAAAATTAACATTATTGTTAATTGAAATAAGATGGACCAGGTTTGTAATTGCTCATATTATTGTTTTCTTTTTTCTTAGCCCTCTCCCCCCGGAGGGATGGATGATGGGATAATCATAATTGGGTGATTAATAGTGATCTTTGTCTTATATTTACCATCTGTTATTGTAGGTCTTCTTGTCAGAAATACTCTCCTTTGGATTGGTTGGACTATTTTGACCAAGAGGATGAGATACGCATTCCAGATTCAAATGATGTTAAGTGATTTTCTTTATTTTGGCTCTTGAATTGACTGGGAATTTCTCTTATATTTTAATTTTTCACTTTGTTAATTCTTTCTTTAAAAGGGTGGAATTATTGATGTGCCTTTCCATTTTAGGTCTTTCACATATATAAGGCAGGATCAGATGGACCAGTTATTTTTTGTCTGCATGGAGGTGGTTATTGTGGGTATGCTTGATTTTAGTATAATTCAAACATTTTATATTATTGCACAAACTGTATTTCTATGTTGTAAAGTTAGTGATGCTATAGCAAAACTAATATATGAGGAGAATCAAACTAGTCTATTTTCAGATAAAATAATAAAGCATGAACAAATAGAAATAAAAAATCTGAGTGCTTCACCATGGCCTTGTTTTTTAGTTTGTTCATATTGGCAAATTGAAATAAAAAAGGCTGCATGCTTGGCCATTCCCTTGGTTCTCATAATCCCATTTGAACTTCCACATATTATGGAAAACAATCTAATTGAAGATTTAGCAGTTAGGATTTATATGCCTGGTAATGCAGCACGTGGAGGGAAGATAATGGAGAAGAAAAGTAGTGCAAAGGGGTCGCCGTTCTAACACAAGGCCACAATCTTAAACTCAAATTCTCACTCATAAACTCTGACATTTACAATGCAACGTCTTATTTATAGGTTAAGAACCTACCATAATAGATATCCATCTTATTAAAAATATCCTAACTAATACTTATCTAAATATTTGATAACTAAAGAAACTTAATACTAAAAGGAAACTAAATATTAAATAATTAAAAACCACTAATTAATGAAATTTGAAAATTGAGCTTTTGTGTCATTTACGATTTGTATCATTCTCCTCCAAAAGAAAAAGAACTTGATTCTAACTTCGCCTTGAAATGCTGAACTCTACTATGTCAAATAATCAAGTATTTTGAATATTCTAGTTGCGTTAGGTTATTCCCATTCCAACTAATTTTGATCGTGAGGCAGTTGACAAGGTCTACTAAAATGGATTGAACACTGAATCAAATTCTTCCACACTAATGAAATCAATTCGTTCTATCTTGATGACGTCTTTTATTGATAGATAATGAATGAGATTGGACAAGTTGAGTACATTCTTATGTTCAAGAGACTATGCTAGGTGAAATCATTTTTTGTGAAGGAATTTTCCTACTCAATGCCTGGAGGAGGAATGGGATTATTTAACTCTTGAGATGGAGTATAATTAGACTTGTCTTAATGCAGAATGTGACACTGCTGCAGAGTAGGCATCTTGGTGGGAGACCCATGAGTTGCCTTCCTACCTATTATTGGATTTGCATTCTTTAACACAATAATTTTTCCATTACATTTGAATATAATGGGTTATTTTCTCCATTATAAGTGGTACTAAATACATATGTTCATAGACGACCAAGTAACACATCCATACAATTTATAGGAAGGACGCTACACCAAATCTTATCAGAATAATCACCCATCTGAATAAGAACCCAACACATTTGGAAAACTAAAAAACGAGTGTTGCCCGTCCAAAGCAGTTGATAGGATTACAGGTGGGGCTTAAGTTTAAGTTTCATTCTATTGACACCTAATTTAGATAGTGCATTCGTGGTACACGCTCCATCAATGACAATTTTGTAAACTTTGTTGGTGAAATGTATGAAAATTATTTGTGCATTCCCACTCCAATAAGAGTTTGTGAGAAGTGCAAGAATAAGAGACCTAAATATGACAGAAAAATATTTTTTTATTTGCTAGTACCCGTTTTTTGGCTACCAAGTCAAGGGGGTGTTTGTGGATTTTATTTATTTATTTATTTTTTGTATTTTTGTGCTTGCTAAACTTCTGGGTTGCTACTTTTGTTTTTGCTAGATTGGATCTGGGCTGGTGTGAGTTGGGTTGGTTAAATGGGTTGTTACTAATTTTATTTTGTTGGGGTAGATTTGGGCTGTGCTGGTGTGAGTTAGGTTGGTTAAAGGAATTGGTTTTTTTTGATCGGGTTGAAAGGAATTGGTTTTTTCGATCGTTGAAAGAAAAAGGGTACTTGGGCCGGGTTGAGGAGGTTCTCTTCCTCGCACCGCAAGCAACAAAGAAGGGAGAGAGAGATCAGGGCTCGACATGAGGGAGAAGAAGCGAGGGTGGGAGAGAGAGAAGGGGAGAGTGGATGTGGAAAGAACGGACCTTAATCCGATCAAGGATGATGATGGTGGAGACGGTTGGGTGCATTGACGATTGACGGTGGTGTTGGATGTTTGCTTGACAAGGATAGTTTTTGGCAATGGTGGGCTGTGTGGAGCTTTGTTGAAGGCGATGATTTACGGCAATGGCTGAATGCTGGCTTGGCTTCGACTGGTTGCTTTCAGTGGTGCTGATGGTAGGATCAATGCCCGTGGTGGCAATGGGTCGCTACTAGAGCGGTGATGTTCTGAAAGCGTTAAGAGAAACCGAAGTTCACGATTGTTGGGTTGTGATGTAAAGGAATGGGATCTCGGTGTTCTAATAGTGTATGTATATATATATATATTTTTTAAACAAGTGACGAAAGGAGAGACGGAATGGAGAATAGAAGAGAGGATGAGATGAATCTCGAGCTTAAGCTCTCATACCAAAATAATGCAACACGGGGAGGGAAAAGAATGGAAAAGAAAGGTAGTGCAAAGGAGCTACAACCCTAACACTGGAGCACAACCCAAACACAAGGTTACAACCTTAAATTAGTTTCTCATTCATATGTTCCAATGTTTACAATGCCAAACACCTTATTTATAAGCGAAGAATCTACCATAATAGATAATAATATTGTCAAAAATATCCTAACTAATGCTTATCAAAATTTCTGATAAATGAAGGAACCTAATATTACTCGGAAACTGATTATTAAAAAATAAAATACAGTGATTAGTAAAATTCAAAAATTGAGCCTTTGTGTCTCCTACGGTCTGCATCAGCAGGCAATGTGTTTGTTTGCATTCCACTAATTGTCCATGGATATGTACCTTTAAGTAAATTGTATCACCTGCTTTATTTATTCAGATCAGAACTATTCGGGATTTTCTTTTTCTTTTTCTTTTTTATCCCCAACTGCTTTGTCTGGTTGCATTTTGATGAGTGTTAACAACTTCCAATCCACTAATTGTCCATGGATATGTACCTTTAAGTAAATTGTATCACCTGCTTTATTTATTCAGATCATAACTATTTGGGATTTTCTTTTTCTTTCTTTCTTTTTTTTTTTTTAACTTTTATCCCCAACTGCTTTGTCTGGATGCATTTTGATTAGTGTTAAGAACTTCCAATATATTTATACTGTGCTTGTCATTGAAGCACTTTACAGCTTGTCGGTCACATTATCCACTGCAGTGTTTTGCTACGTGCCTTTTGTTATCTGTAAATATCAGTTTTCAGATTGGTAAAGAATCCCCACAAACCAACAAAAAAAGAAGAAAAGAATAGAGTATGCTTATGTTGGTTTTGTCATTTCAAGCACTCTACCTCTAGTTTACATCAGTACATGATACAAATTCATTTGGACAGGCTTTCATTTGCATTAGCGGCAAGTAAAATTAAAGAGAAAGCACAGGTAGTAGCCATGGACCTAAGAGGACATGGGAAATCATCCACAGAAAATGAGCTAGACCTATCGATTGAGGTAAATTTTTTTTTTGGGGGGATTTACTAGAACTTAGTGGAAGAGGATGCGTTTCACAACCTCCACAGCTCACTTTTATTGTCTGGATTTCTTTAATCTACGAGCATTTTTGTACCCATCCCTTTTGCTCGAATTTAAGTTGTATTATCCTTTTTGTTGCAGACTCTATGCAATGATGTGATTGCTGTTTTGAAGACAATGTATGGAGATTCTCCTCCTGCGATTGTTCTTGTTGGCCACAGGTTGTCAGCCTTTTGATAAGTTCATACTTTGTACAGCTTTAAGTTTTTAAAAGTGAGCAAGCCATCATGTTAGGGATCTTTCACAAAGGAAAAACAATACTTGTGCTAACAATTATTGAGGCAAATCTGTGTTAAAACCGGCAATGATTATTTTCTTCTCTTTTCAATAATGAATTTGTGAATTCCCGTTGCATAAAATAGGATGACTATGAAGCCAAGTTTTGAGTTGAAGTGCTTGAGAGTATGATTTTAATTTTTTTTACACGACAAAACCAAATCAAGCTAAACCTCGTGTCCCAATCAATTGGGATCGGCTACCCCATTATGCTGTTTCAAAGGCTATCTGTTTAGTTAAATTTAATGAATTCATATTTCTATTTTTTACCACGACATCTAACGTCAATTTATGTCTTCCTATCCTCTCTAGCCTTTCCAATAATGATACTCCTATCATACATCTTTATGGTAGCATCCACTTGTCTTCGTTGTGTGAGACCAAACTACCTTAGTGTACTCTCTCAACTCATTCTCATTTGGTACTACTCCTACCATTTTATGAATATTTTTGTTTTTAACTCCATTTTTTCTAGTCTTATTGCACATCTTTCTTAGCATTTTTATGTCACTCATTCTCAATTTAATTGTATGTTTTTTCTTATTTGTCTAATTTTGTTCGAAAGTGTATAAAATCTGCCTTTTAGCATTTTAGGTATCCATCAATTATGTAATATCCAAAAGCACCTCTCTATTTGTGCCAACCTATTTTAATTTTATGAATTTCATCATTGATCATCCCTATCACTCCATTCTTGTTGATAATTGAACCTAGATGCCAAATCTTTTCAAGCCTACAGATTTTTCTTGTAAATGATTTTGTAAGCATTCAATTTAATACATAATATTATGGTATTTTGAACCTTATTTTGTAAGTATTCAATTTAATACATAATTACCGGTATTTCGAACCTTATACGTGCCTATCTCCGATCAAGCCCACACTTCACCTTCTTCCACAACCTTGAAGTGCTACCAAATCCACCACACTGTAGACACCCCGATTTGACCAAACTGTATCTTAGGCTCACCCAGGTGTTCTCCAATGATGAAAGTTGTGAAGCGACATTAAAGTAATGCTTCCAAGCGATCATGGAATTTACTCGATTCAACAGTTAAAAAAATACCTCATAACCCAATTATCATCACGACCTCAACATCTAAACATTACAACCGTTTTAGTGCTTAATCCATTTTCGTGACTGTGATATTCAATCCCCACGGCTATGCTAGTGCTTCGATCCTGCAAGCGGTTGTCACATTCAATCCTCGTGACCGTTCAAGTGCTTTGATCCCATAGATGGCCGCGACATCCACTATTGACGGCCGTTCTAGTGCTTCGATCCAAGCCACGGCAGCAGCATCTAAATGTCGCGGTCGTCATGTCTGCCTCTTCTTTGTCGTGGCCGTAATGTTGAAGTTCACAACTTCCTTCAAATAGAATCTTTCATTCTTGATGCGTGGTAGCGTACCATAGGATGTTGTTGGCGCCTAGAAATAAATACCCTATTTTTTCATTCATTAAAGGAAGGAGACTCTTTTGAAAGACGTCGATACTTTTCTCTGTTAACCACCTATTCTCGATACATTACCATACACCCATCCTTCTTCAATTGCGAGGGTCGTATCGAATCCAGCTCGAGGTTCTACAGTAGCACGGAGCACTCCCGGTGATTGATACTTTTCCAAGGCCGATGTCGTAGACTGAGGAAACACCCACGTAATGATCGAGTTTTGCATATTTACCCCCTCTTTGACGTGTTTTTCCGTCTCAAGTATGCATAGGGTGTCATGACAATTCTATTCCTATTCCTTTTTCTCCTTTGGCAACATTGCGACTAGCATTATTTCTTCAACTTTCTCGCAAAATATGGATGTTAATTTGTGTTTGAGGTATTTTGAATATGAAATGCTTATTTTTGTTTTGCCTTGTTATAATGATACAAATCCTGGTAGAATGTTTAAATTAACTTTGTAATCACAATTGCTGTATTTTATACCAGTACACACTCTGTTCTCTTCCCAAGTATCTTGGGCCAAATGGATATGGCGGCCGCAACCTCTAGTTGCTATGACCGCGGTCTATGTAACATGGAATATGGTGGCTGCAACCTGTTTTGCGTTGAATGTGACGGTCGTGGCAACCGACCTGTTTTGTGTTGAATGTGACAGTTGTGGCAACTGACCCCGTTTTGCGTTAAATGTGACGGTCTGGTTGCTATGGCTGTGACTTTTACTTAGTCCAGTTGTTTGAATGATGTTCCAAGGCCTTTTACTTCTTTTTGTTTTCGATAGTTCAAAGCATGATTAGGATTACAACCCCCAACATGATCCTATAGATATACTTCTTTCTGCCAAGCATGTAGAACATATAGGATTTTGATTTCATTATTTGCTTTTGAATGATATCTGTATGACCTCCATTTCTGTATTTGTTACTTTTGAAAAATTTAAAACAAGAACCAAGTGTGATTAGTAGAGGCTAACTTAACAGTTGGGCGAGAAGGGGTGCTTAACACCCTCTCCATTTTGTACTTTAACCCCCGAACCTTTTCTCTATAGTGACATTTGACCAGTGATTTTACTTTTTGTTTTTCTTGGTTTTTCTCAAAAACCAAGTGATGACTCTGTATTTCAAATGCATGAGTATTTAGATTTTTTGCTTGGTTTGTTTTTCAGTAAAAGAAATAGAAAACCTCATTTTCAATAAAAGATAAAGAAAACCTTTCAAAAATGGATACCTGATTGTACGTCACGCCACAGTTTTCTTGTGACTCCGTTGGGGACCTTCTAAGAGTGCTAGACTCGAAAACACTATGGTTCATTTTTTAAAAATTTTCGTTAGTATTCTCATATGCATTGTACATTCTTGAATATTGAAATTTTTGTAGCCACCGCTTCGCCTACCCAATACCTCGATCAATTTAATGTCTCGGGGCTATATTGAGGAAGCAAGCAAGCTTTTTGGCCATATGCTTATTTAGATATGGCAAAACAAGTTGTTGCGTACCGTTGGACAATTGCCTTGCACCATTCTATGCATGAGAGGTATATTCTTAATTCTATTCGAAAGGTACACTACGTGAAGACCTACCGGCTTTTTTCTGCGGTTCTCCTTACCCTCCGTCTCAGGATTTTGGTTTCAAACTATAATTTGTCAAAAGAAGAGCCTATACGCATTTGGGCAAAGTCTCCGACAGGGAGATTCCAATGGATAACCCAAAAATTGGACATACAAATGGCATACGGAGATTTGAATTTGGCCATCTTAATGAGGGCCATTTTAGACATACAAAGATTAGTAGATGGGGTCAATATTATAGTTAATAACCAAGCCTAAGTTCAGGCCTAACGTCAAGCCTAGATTCAAAGCTTGCAAGCCTAATTAGAAGGGGATTAATTTTGGCTGCCCAAAGTGACAATCAATCTGATGGAGTGGGAGACCATATCTGGGATAAGAATCTGTTACCGGGTGAAGTTCCACCTATTGTGGTGCCCCTGCTCGTGATTCGACCTGACCTTTCGTTCCAGAAGGAATGCAGTGCCGACCTAAGAATCAACCCTAGTTGTTAAAGTTGATAACCTATAAAAGGTCCTAAGAATACCACGAGGTGTGAAGGATTATATGCTGGATGTTGAGGGTCATTGCCTTTTTCTCGATGCAAAATTGCCCGCGAAATTCAGGATGCTGAATATGGAGAAGTTTGATGGGACGGGAGACTCTAGGATTCAATTGTGAATGCATATGAGTACGCGGTCACCCATGGGGATTAGTGACCAATCAAAATCTCAATTGCTTCATCGCTCGCTATCTGGAGTAACACGTAAATTGTTTTTGTTCTTGGAGACTGCTAAGACGAGGACATGGGAAGATATTGCTACGACATTTGTCAATCAGTATAACTGCAATTATGGTTGTCAAATTGTGAATAGATTCGTGAATCGTTTTGGTAAAATATTATATTATGAATCGTATCGAATCGTGAATCGTAAAATTCATTTCATTCTACAATTTTCTTGTAATATATAGTCATACTTGTGAACTTATAAAACAACGTATACAAATGCCTAATTTCTTTGTTCTTGTAATTGATAGCAATGGTTGTACTTATTTTAAAAAATAATGTTTATGGTTCTACACTTGTATTTTTTGTGAATGAATTATATATATACTTTGTTATTATTCGTTATAGATTATAATAAAATTCTTATATGTGCTCATATATATATTTATATAAATTTCATACAACGAGAAAATTTAGAACTTCAAAGTGTAAAGTGCTAGAGAAAATGAAGGACTAGCATATAGTAAAATTAGCCAAAATAATAACAATAAGCATCATCTTGATGACCAAGCACAAGATCAGTGAACCATTTTTAAAGGATGGATTAATGGATAAAATTGCCACCGTGCCTTCCTAAAATAGGGGTTATCAAGATCGTAAAAAGGGAAAAATGTTGGGTTATCACCATTGCTTTAAACAACACCATTAAGAGCTTTTCAAAAAAAAAAAAAAATTTTTTTTTGTGTGACTTGCGTGAATCATATGAATCGAATTTTGAATTTTACAATTCAATGTAACTTTCGATTCCAAGTAATGATTCGTATTGTGTAGTCCAAAACTCGAATCGAATCGTTAATTGTACGATGCTAACAACCATGACTATAATATCCAGCTTGACATCACGAAGAATTTTTGACCTATAATTGACTAACAAACTGATAAAAAAGGAACAAGTGAGTATGGTGGTAAAGAACTTGCAGTCACAGTTCAAAAAATATCCAATTACCCAACCGCTTATGGCCTTTGAACAAGTTTTTGACGCTGGACTGCAGATCGAAGATGTATTGTAGTCAGGGAACATAGAGAAAGGGGAGTCCAGTCAGTAAACTGTAAGGCCATACACTCTAGTAATCTCAATCAAGCCTATGCTAGTAACAATTCCACAAATTTGGTAAGTCGGATTCATGACGTGAAGCTCTTGAACCCTGAGCCAAGTGGTAGGTTAGTAGGTTGACTTGTGGGCACATGAAAAAGAAGTCAAACACCTAACAAGAAGTGTAAAGCATTTTAAAGCCAACATTTCTAGAGAAAGGAGCAATAAAGAACATGGAAGAACCATGGGTTGAAGAAGAAAAAGACGCAGTGCTTAAACAACGCGAGAACTACAGGCAAATGTTAGTATTTGGGGGCTACTCATGGCGTCTCACAAGCACCGTTAGGTAGTTTTGAAAGTGCTAAATAAGATGAATGTTTGAATAGAGATTACACGAGCAATTGGTGGGAATGGTCGCACCTACTACGCAGTTTAACGTCATCGTTTTTACTTATAACATGCCTTTGTATGTTACTTTCAAATGTTTACGGAAATGGGTACCCATAGTAGTGGTGGATAACGAGTCCGCTCTGAATGTATGCCCATTATGAACAACTTATCGTCAGAGATTGAGAACTTGGGATTTTGCACAGAGTACACAAGGAGTGAGGGCCTAGACAACACAAGGATAAATGTTTTGGCTTGGTAACATTTGCAATAATAATGGGGCCATTGGAAAATGAGATAGAATTCCATGTGCTAGACATACTGGTTTCGTTCAACCTGACCTTGGCTACGTAACCTAGCTATGAGGGTTGCTTCCTCCACTCTGCATCAGAAGACCAAGATGATAAAAGGATGGGGCTGTGTGGGCCATTTTTTGGGAATCTACTATCTAGACCCGTGTTAATGACAACACCTTTCTTCTAGAGGATCTATTTCTAAGTTGATTTGATTTTGATGAAATAACGATTGTCCATACATACATGAGTGAGGAGGATAAATACATGAGTTCGTAGGCAGTGGTCTTAACGAAACTTCTCATGGGATGGGGTGGGGTAAGAATCTCCAAGGAATAACGGAACCAATCGCCGTCTCTCACAATAAGCATACTTTTGGGTTACGATACAAGCCAACACTAGAGAACTTTGCGGTTAAGGCACGAGGATTTTGTGGGGTGAACGAAAGAAAAGGTTGAAGGAAGAAGCCGTAAACCTCCCGAGTAGAAATATGGTCCAACTCTGAAAGGGCGTTTTATCAAGGAAGGAGAGGATTTTCCATATTGTGGGTTCTCAGAACCATGGATTGAAGAGCACACCAATCGAAAGCTTCCTGGGTTGAAAATTTTCTTTGAACATCAACTGTTTAATAGCGATGAGGAGATTGAAATAGTAAATGTTGAAGCTTTCAAAGAAGAAAACATGGGCTAGGTAAACCTTCTAAATAAGATAAACCTTGGCTATTTCTTCAATAATGAGATGGCTCGAATGCTTATATGCAATAAAGACACTGTTATGCTAATGATGGATAACGACGTACCTAAAGCTTGCACCGGATTTATCATAGATGTCACTGATAAAGTTTGTTATGGTCTTACGAGTATGGTGTCGTGTATGATGTAGTCAGTGAGTTAGACTCGAAATTTAGCGAGTTTGTTTCAAGTGGTTTTGAGTCTGGAAAAAATAGGTCATGTAGTGATGAGTTTGCCCGTCATGTGCCTGTTAGCATGGTCAGGTCTTCCTTTTATGTCGAGTTCAACTCTGAATATGTAACTGCTCTTGATATCAATGAAATGAACGGGGATTCTGCTTACGTTGTTGTGCCTCGAATAACTTATATGGATTTAGAAAATTTTAACGAATTCGAAGGGATAATTGCCTAAGAATTGAAAAGTTTGGTTGAAAGAGAAGGATAAATACGTGCTAAACCTGTAAAGGAAGAAATTGTTTCAATGAACTTAAGTAATGAAAGGGATTCACAAATGGTTCAGATTGGTTCCATGTTGTCTTTGGAGGAACGTGAGTGGTTAATCATTTATAAAAGAGTTCAAATATTTTTGCTTGTTCCTACAAAGATATGTTTGGAATCGATACTGGCATCTTATAATACTAAATTCTTCTCTACCTAGATGCCAAACCAGTTAAGCAAAAGCTAAGAAGAATAAGACTAGATTGGGCTTTTAAGATTAAGGAAGAAGTAACTAAGCAAATCGATGCAGGCTTTTTGATGGTGGGCGAGTATCCAAGTAGGTGCCCAACATCATCCCCGTTCTGAAGAAGGATGGCCGAATCAGAGTATGTGTGGACTTTACAGACCTCAATAGTGCTAGCCGAAGGACGATTTCCCTCTTCTCTACATGGACATGCTAGTGGACAGTACTACCGAGTGTGCAATTTTTATCTTTTATGGATGGTGTTTCAAGATGTAATCAGATCTTGAGTAATGTCTTTTAGGTTGGAAAATGCGGGAGCCACTTATCAAAGTGCAACAACTACGTTATTACATGACATGATATACAACTAACACAAGGAAGTAGAGGTTTATGTTGACTACATGATATTGAAATCTAAGACCAAAGAAGGACAGTTTGTAGCCCTGGGAAAGTTCTTTGAAAGAATCAAAAGATACAGAATGCATTTAAACCTGCAAAAGCGTGCATTTGGGGTAATGGAAGGAAATATGTTAGGGTTATGATAACAAAACAAGGTATCTAAGTGGACCTATTAAAGATAAAAGCCATTCTCGAGATGTCTCTCCTCAAGACTGATAAAGAAGTGAGAAGCTTCCTATGGAAAATCCAGTTCATTAGTTGGTTTATAGCCGAGTTAACGTCAACTAGTGAACCTTTATTTTGATTGCCAAAGAACGGAACGAAGGGACCAACAATGTTAGGATGCTTTTGAGGCAATACGATAATACTTGCAAAATCCTCTAATTTTGTCACCACCAGAGTCTGGGAATCCTTTAATTCTGTACATGTCAGTAACTGATTCAGCAATGGGGTGTATGCTAGCACATGAAGACGAGGCAAAGGTGAAAAAGGCCGTGTACTATTTGAGTAAGAAGATGACGAGATGCGAAACCCGATACACTTTCTTAGGGAAAACATGCTGGGCATTAGTTTGGGTGTCTAAGAAGCTACGACATTATATGCTTGCGTACCGGGTAATCTTGATTTCACGAATGGACCCGCTCAAATACTTGTTCAAAAACCAACATTGACATGAAAGAAAGCTCGATGGTTGCTCATGTTAATTGAATTCGACTTAAAGTACACGATGAGAAAATTAATAAAAGGAAGGGCCATCATTGAAAATGATTGAAATTGGCAGATCACCCAATTTAAGGTGACGAAGAGCTAGAATTTGAATTTTTAGACAAGCAGATTCTGGAGGTAGGAAAGAACTATGGATTTTGTACTTTGGCCGTTTGGTGAAGCCTCAAGTTAGTATGGTTATGGTATTGAGATCCTCTTGATTATGCCCGACGATTCCCATGTCCTGTTGCCTATAAGATGAACTTTGAAGTTACAAGCAATCAAGAAGAGTAAAAAGCTTGTTTAGCCATATTGGAAGCAGCCTTAGAATTAGGGGCAATGAGGTTGGAAGTAATAGGGAATTCTGCCATGGTAGTATCCCAAGAAAAAGGTGAATGGAAAGTCAAAGAAGAAAAGTTGTTATTGTACCATCAAGAACTCGAAAAGATAATCCCATGCTTCGAAGATACAAATTAATTCATGTACGGAAACTGCAAAATAAGTTTGTTGATGCCTTAGCCATTATAGAAAAAGGACCAAGGAAATTTTGTTTCCGTAGTGGTAATGCTGGCGTCAGTTGACGTGTAGAGGGAGGGTTGAAAGCTTCTAGAATTTCGTTGGAATACTCTATAATCAATTTCACACCCTTGGATATTGGTAGTACTAATAATAATTGGGCTGTGAGAGACTTTATCAAGTATTGCAAAAGAAAAGGTCTGTTGGTAGAATTGGGCGGAGAGGTGATACTTTAGCTTCAATGATTGATATACCTCCTAGAGTGAAAATGAAACCTTTGGAAATTGAGCACTGAAGTGCTGCTGCATTCAGGCATGTAGCAATAATCCAAGAAAGTACTGATAGTTTGTCGGGGTACCATGACATTTGGAATTTTATTGAAAAGGGACAGTACCTCCCTTTCTCTTCGATTATGCTGGTAAGAAAGATCAGAGAGCCATAAGGAGACTAGTTGTGCAGTTCGTAATCCGTGGAGGAAAGTTGTATAAAACAGGTTTTATGCGAACCAAGAAGCTTTGCGACAGTACAGAAGAAGGACAAAAGTTGATGAGAGAACTACACAAGGGAGTCTGTGGACCACATCTGAATGGAACGATGTTAGCCAAAAAGATATTACATGGGCATTTCAGGATGACCATAGAGACATTGTTTCAATTTCGTATAGAAGTGTCACAAATGTCAAATTCACACTTATCTCATGTATGTGCCACTATCCAAACTTTACAACATGATGTCCCCGTGGCTCTTAGTTTGGGGAGTCATGCCATAGGAAAGATCACGCTTAAAGCTTCAAATGGGCATGAATTCATCTTTGTGGCTATCAATTATTTCACGAAATGGGTTCAAGCTGCATCCTACTTAGTATTGAAGGCAGGCCTCTCTCATGTAGCCAAGTTTATCAAAGATATTATCATTTGCCGATGTGGTGTGTCTCATGAGATGATCTTGGACAATGATTCCCATTTCCAATGACAAGTTCTAGATCTCTTGGAGAAGTATTGAATAATTACACATAAGTCATCTCTATATAAGCCACAAACCAATGGGGCAGTGGAGAATGCTAATAAGTATGTAAAGAATATCTTGCAGAAAACAATAGAGGCAAGCAAGGATTGGTCGAAAAAGTTGTCTGTTGTACTTTGGGGTTACCAAGCGTTAATTAGAACCTTGATTGGAACCACTCCGTATTCTTTGGTCTACTGAATGAAAGTTGTTTTGCCTATAGAGTTGGAAATCCCGTCTTCGAGGGGAATGGCTGAGTGCAAATTAAGGAAGCAGATTGTCAAAGGGACAGGTTTGAAGAGTTATTATTCTTTGATGAAAGAAGGTTTAAAGCATTGTTCCACGTCTAAGGGTACTAGAGCAGAATCAGTCTGGCTTTCAACAAGAAGGTCAAATCTCGAAACCTAAGAGAAGCTGACCTAGTTCTTCAAGAGATTAGGACACCAATTTTCGATTCAAGGGGCAAGTTTAAACCTAATTGGGCCAGCCCTTATCTTCTTAAGATAGTTATGTTAAGAGGAGTGATTATTCTCATGGATCTCGACAGCAATGTTTTCTCTACCCGAAACCTAAACCAAGTTAAGAAATATTACCTTTGAGAGAAAAATGAAAAATTAAAAAAGAGCTCAATGGGTTGAAAACCAGTAACGACAATTGAGGTAAAAAGAGTAACTCGGAAGGCTGAAAACCCAGAACAACGACCTTGGTAAAAGTTAAGGTATCACGAAAAGAGAGTGTTAATACTCGTGCTAAACCTGCCCCGAACAACGTTTTGGCCTTATTCCCTTCTTGGGATACATAGGCAGCTTCTGTTTGAAGTTCGACCCAAACATCTGCTCATGCATTCCCTTCGATTGGATTTACCACAAAGAAATCCTCTTTCTATTAGTGATTAATGTAAACACCTCTTCGAACTTTTATGATAAATTGGTTATATTGCAAAAAACGAAAATTAGAAAAACGACTTTGAAATCATCCAAAACTAGAAGCGGAGAAATTTTCGTTACTGAATTTTATTGATTTTAGTTTTCCTAAAAAATAAGAAAGGCACGCAATTCTTAAATTCTTACTACTAAAACGTTTTTTTAAAGAAAGCAGGCATAACCAAGTAAAGTTAGATCTTTCTTCTTTTTGCATTTTCTCATTTCTTTGCTTTGTGTTTCAATTCTTCTCCCATCCAAGCCTTGAAATCATCAGAAAGCACCACTCTCAAAATCACTGCTGACTGACATCCTTAACCTAGAAGGCCAAGCTCGCTGATACTGATTCAAGAAGGGAGCCCAATACATATTGCTCACAGCAGCAAATGGTTTTGTCTGATCATGTCTAAATTGATGAAGGATGCAATTAGGATGATTGAAAGTAGCCAACTTTAAACCAATAAGCAGAACTTCGGTGTGATCCATAGTGGTAGACATCATAGATGAAATCTTCCACCTAGGGCAGCACGAAGAGATATCCTCCCCGGTTAGAGAACTTAAAAGCTCCCTCCAAGCAGCCTCGGTAGAACAGATCCGATGAACCTGCCGGTGAATGAAGTACTTCATACTGCAATCTCATACTGCAATTGTCTGTCATGAGTTTCTCTAAGAGGTTCACCTTTTCCATTGATCATATTTGGAAAATAGAAAAGGCGAAAGCTGTGAGGAAATATATAGAGAAAAATAAGAAATGGAAAGCTAAGAGAAAAGAGAGAAAAATAGAAAAAGGAAAACTGTGAGGAAAGATATAGAAAACACCTTATAGCCCAATCATCATCACGGCCGCAACATCTTAACAACACAGGTCGGTTTACTGCTTTAGCCATTTTTGCGATGGTGATATCTAATCCTCACACCTGTGCTAGTGCTTCGATCCCACAGGCGACTGTAACATCCAATCCCTACGGCCATTCTAGTACTTCAATCCCACACATGGCCGTGCCATCCACTCTTGACCGCCGTTCTAGTGGTTCAATCCCAGCCCCGATTGCAACATCCAAATGTCACAGCCGTTATGGCCTTTCCTTCTTTGTTGCAGTCGCAATGTTGAAGTTCATGGCAGCCCCTTTCAAATAGAATCTCCCATTCCTGACGCGTGACAGCATACCACAGGACGTCGTCAGCGCCCATAAATCTATAAATACCCCTTTTCAGTAAGGGAGGTGGAGACTGTTTTGGGAGATGCCGATTTTTTACCCGATTCACCACCCATTTTCAATACATTGCCATAAACCCTTCCTTCCATTTCGTGGGTCGTGTTGAGTCGAGCTTGAGGTTCTATAGTAGAGTGGAGCACTCTCGGTGATTGATACCTTTCCCAGTTTGATGCCATAGACTAACGAAACACCAGGGGGACGATCAGATTTTACATATTTACCCCCTCTTTGACGTGTTTCTCAGTCGTAGGAGTCGATAGGCTGTCGTGACAATTCTATTCCCATTCCTCTTCCTCCTTTGGGAACGCTGCGACTAGGTTATTTCTTTGATTTTCTTGCAAAATATGGAATGTCAATTTGGGTTTAAGGTATTTTGAATATGAAATGCATATTTTTATTTCATTTGTTATTATGATAGAAATCCTGCTAGGATGTTTAAATTAACTTTGTATTCACCAATTGTTGTATTTTATTATTGTACACGCACTGTTCTCATTCAAAGTCTCTTGGGCCGAATCCATATGGCAGCCACACCGTGTTTTGTGTTGAATGTGATGACTGCAACATCTGGTTGCCACGATTGTGATATTTATGATGTTTTATGTGGCAGTTGCTACGACCGCGACCTTTTTTTAATCTGGTGGTTTGAATGTTGTTGAGGGCCTTTTGCTCTTTTTGTTTTCGAAAGTTCAAAGCATGATTATGATAAGAGCCCCCGACTTGAAACTCTAGATTTACTTCTTTTTCCTGTGCATGTTAGAACGGATAGGATTTTGATTTCCTTGTTTGCTTTTAAATGATTTCTTCTATAATCTCCATTTCTGTATTTGTTACTTTTAAAAGATTTAAAATTTTGATTAGTGTAGGCTAACTTAACGGTTGGGCGGAAAAGGGTGCCTAACTCCTTCCTCATCTCATATTTTAGCCCCCGAGCCCTTATTTTATGGTGACATTTGACCAGTGACTTCACTCTTTGTTTTTTTTGGGTTTTCTCAAAAATCAAGTGGCGACTTTGGCTTTCAAATGCACCGGTATCTAGATTTTCTGCTTGGTTTTTCAATAAAAGAAAAAAGATAACTTTTCAAAAATGGATTCCCAATTGCACACGCCACAATCACCATTGGATATCTCGTGCAATATTAACTGAGGTCCTTCTTTAGACCAAATTGGCACATCAAACCTCCTCTAGTGACCCCATCCGACCTTAGTCTTTGCCAAAATCAACTCCCCATCTCTTCTCACCTTCAATGTAGCCCCCCAAAATCCATAGCCCTGTTTCTTCATCCATCACCAAAATAGCCCCCAGCACAGCAACCTCACAACCCTAATCTAGTTACAGTCCTAATAGCCATTTTTTCAATTGGCCCCAAGACAAGGAACAAAGCCCTCCCGCCCACTGTTCTTGATTCAGGGCTCTATGCCTCATCCTCCGATGGAAAAATGAAGAGGTAAAAGGGCAGGAAACAGGTCCATCTCTGTTGGGATTTGCCATGGTTGATTGACCTAATTTTCACCTTCATTGATCCGCCACTTCATCTTGATTGGCTCCCATCCCTCTAACCAGGGATCTGTTGAGGAAATTGGCCTCCGCTGTGGACAAGCTCAACCCAACTCCACATCACAATCCCTTGAGCTTCATGTTGGTATGATGCAAAGAGGGCTCCTTGGCCAAAACGGAAGGATTTTCGGCTCTAAAATGCTTACTTCTCCCCTTGTTCCGCTGTGCACCACCAGGATCGAATTCCTACTGCACTGTTGCAAAAGTCCACTCATCCATGTGGTCAGACTCCAGAATACAAAGTAACTCACCATTGTTGCTGAAAACCACAGCCATGACACCTCCAATCCAGTGAGGGAGGTCGATTGCCCCTACACCGTCCAATCACCTACACTCTGATCCTTCCTTCCATCATCATCATCATCATCATCATCAGAAGCCTCAAATGATTAGTCTCTATTCTGTGCTATCCTCCAGTTGTTCCTCATCTTGTTGGATGGGTTGTATCAGATAGAAGCGGAGATTTGAAGACAAGCAATGCCGGAATTTAAGCGGTGAATGGACCTAAACTCTTGAAGAGAGAGCTTGATTTTGGAGAAGGGCTCAGCATAATCTGTCTCTCAGCATTTCCACAACTTACAAAAGATGTTACCTCATTGTTGACAAAACTTAAAACACACTTGCAGGATTTGATGCTCTGACAGTTCCTTTGTCACCTAGTTCTTGAGAGGAATGATGACTTTTGAGTTCCCTCTTTTCCTGATATGAGTAGCTCACGGCCCAAATCAATGATTACATTTTGTCAGGATTCTCAATTCTCTGTTGGTGCTTATTTGACTGTATTTACGTTGCTGAAATTGATATGCAGCATGGGAGGTTCAGTTGCTGTTCACATTGCTGCGAAGAAAGCAATATCTGGGTTGAGTGGACTGGTTGTTGTGGATGTTGTTGAGGTTTTGTTTTCAACTGAAAACCTTCTCAGCATTGCCTTTTTCTCTTTATTAGCGGTCAATTGAAGCTTTATTGACAATTATCTAAAATTTCAGGGAACGGCCATGGCATCATTGATTCACATGCAGAAAATTCTATCAAATAGAATGCAATACTTTTCGACCATTGAGAAAGCGGTAAGTGATGCCTTTGGCTTACTAATTTTATCCCCCGCACTTATTCTATCATGGAGGCTGTTGTAGTTTAAATTGATCTTAGGTTCCTTATATGTTATTGCCTTTAAATGTGTGTCATTCGTACCCATTTCTTAATGCTCCTTGCTTTTGAGGATACTTTTGATGTATTACATTGTATTCTTTTCATGTATTATACAATGGGTTTTTGAATTTTTTGCCAAGACTTATAGTTATTGTATATTTCTTTGCCTATGGGAATGGCTAATTGACTCAGGCACTTGCTCTCGCTTATGACTACATTGTACTACTGTAATGATTGTAATTTATATAAATCTGTAGTAATCACTAATTAAACATACGATCACTTGTCCTTTTGTGTAGGCAGGCCTTTGTTAGCACTTGCTTCTGGCTAGTCATGATTGAGAGAAAGAGAATAAATCAAAATCTATTATTCTATTAATCAAAAGGCTTAAACATAAACATGAGTTACATAATATAAATAGAATAAAACCTAAAATTCTAACAAATAACTATAAAATACACTTTCACCATGATGTCCAATCCTTCTAGTGGAGGATTGATTCTTGATATGAAGACACAAGGGAGAGAACATGGAGGTTTTGATATTATGATTTATTTATCAAAATGAAAGGAACTTATCATCAGATAACTACAAAGTAGCCACACTTATGTGCTAAAAATTCACTAGGTTGTCCCAAAACACTATGTTCATTCTATTGAGTGGTGCCAAAGAATTATATTTAGATGGATAAGTGGCTTGACCAAAATGGACTAAATTAAAAGCAGGCAGTGAGTGTGACACGGAAAGTTTTGAATCTGACAATGACCTCCTTTAAGAAATTCCTGCATTCGTGTCAAGACAGTTGGAATGCAAGGCACTGCATGTGTGAGGAGTTTCTGGTTCATGCTGATGTTGCAGTTAGTCCAATTCATCAAAAAACTGTAGTTTAGCCGGCTAGAGTTGCCGTTGGCAATGATTTAATGAATAATGTAGTAGTAGATTGAGTAAATTGGCGGGACATTATTTGCATTTCTGGCTAAAAATAAGTCCCGTAATACCCAATTCAATGTGGTTTGAGAGCCACGGCCATTGTTCTCCTCATCTCCTTTATATATTATGTTTATAAACACAACTTTTTGTTAACCTTCTATCCATAACGTCTGACATTCTGTATTACAATTTGTTGTTCACTCATGATTTTTAACCAACCATGTATTCTTTTCACCCAAAAACTCCTTGTCTGTGGTTTATCTCTTAGAGCTGTGGATGCTTATGGAAATATAGGATAATAACTTAATGGCATAGCATCTTTTCTAAGATGTTGTGGGCTACATGTCATATCTAACAAAACATATAATTAAACATTCTTTAATTTGACACTTATCTTCTCATTGTCTGTTTGCTTGAATGTTGAAGTTTAGCTATCATATTGATTTGGACTATATCTTTGTATAGATCGAGTGGAGTGTCAAAGGTGGTTCTTTAAGAAACATTGAGTGTGCTCGTGTATCCATCCCTGGCACATTAAAGTTCGATGATTCGAAGAAATGGTCAGTATCTCTATTATGGTTACTAATTTACTATGTCTGGTAGTTTTTTTCAAGTGTCTCATTATCAATCGTACAGATTATTGTAATAATTGGTTATATGTTGCTGATTGGCTTTGTATCCAAGTCCTAAAACTAATAGGCATAAATCTTCCTTGATGTTGCAGTTATATTTACCGTGCACGGCTGGAAGAAACAGAACAATATTGGAGAGGCTGGTATGAGTTAATTTTTCTATTAGTTTATTTGGACATTTGTAATTGAGGTCACACCTAGCTATCCACCTCTGTCATAGTCCGTATTTGAATGTCGTGGAACTCGTGTTGCGTAGTGGGATATAAGTTGCGTTAAATGTTCTTGGGGTAGTAAGAATGTGACTGTAATCTTATTATTACTACGCTTGATAAACATGGTGATGATTTTGTTGGTATCCAAATCTTAGCATAATCTTGAAGAATCCTTCGAACATGGCTCTTGGAGATTGTTTAAGCTCATATAAAGCTTTCTTCAATTTACACACATTCCCTTTAACTTCACGAGATGAGAACCCTAGTGGTACATCCATATAAACCTCTTCTTCTAAGTCCCCATGGAGGAATGTATTCTTCACATTCAATTGTTGGAGAGTCCAACCCATAGAAGCAGCACAAGACGAGCACTCGAACAGAGTTCATTTTGGCGACTAGGGTAAAAATCTCCTGATAATCAATACCATAAATTTATGTAAAGCTCTTAGCAACTAGTCTTGCATTCAATCTCGCCATTGACCCATCTGTATTGTATTTAGCAGTAAGCACTTATTTGCACCCAACTGGTTTCTTCCCATTTGGAAGAGAAACTAACTCCCAACCAAGTACCATTCCTTTTTAGAGCTGCCATCTCTTCAATCATAGCCTTTTTCCACTTAGAGTTCACAATAGCTTATTTTTAACCTTGCGGAATCGACATAGAGGCCAAAAACGATACAAAAGTACGATATGGGTTTGATAATGAGTCATATGAGACAAATTGTGAAATTGGGTGTTGAGAACATGTCCTAACGCCATTTCGAAGGGCAGGTAAATCACAAGTATCAAGATTAACAACGGACGATTCTTTACCAGGTGAAGCAGTGGAAGAGACTAAAACATGGGTTGGAGAGAGTAACTGGCAAGGTGGTAGTAGTGCATGAGCAATTTGATCTTTTTGATGTTGAGAATAAGTATGCAGATCAGTTCTATCTAATCGTCCAATAATATCCTTGTAACACCCCGATCCTTCACATGGCAACGATATTGTCCGTTTTGAGTAAAAGCTCTCACAGTTTTGTTCTTCCCAAGAGATCACCCATCCTTGCATTGCTCCCGTCCAAGCACGCTTAATTGCGGAGTTCTGTTAGGATTTCTACCACTTGGGAAAATGTCTTGTTGAATATAAGGGTCCAAGGTTTTTCCTTTATAGTATAGAATTTTTCTCTCATTTTCCGATATGGTATACTAGGATATCACAATCCATCCCCCTTATGGCTGCACGTCTCCGTGCAGTAACCTGCCAGCTCCGGTAGCTTGCTAGCCTTTATCGACCCGCCCACTCTGTAGCCCGCCCACGTGTCACGTAGAGACGGCATGGGCCCACACTCGGAGGTGAGGAGAGTTGGCTCTGATACCATCTATAACATGCTGACCCTTCACATGGCAATAATATTGTCCGCTTTGGGTAAAACCCTCACGGTTTTGTTCTTTCCAGGGGATCACCTATCCTTGTATTGCTCTAGCGTAAGGACGCTTAACTACGGAATTTTTTTAGGATCTTTACCACTTGGGAAAATGCCTCGTTGCTGTATAAGGGTCCAAGGTTTTTCCTTCATAGCCTAGGAACTCTCTCTCTTTTTTTCGATGTGAGATAACATGATATCACAATATCATCTGTAACACCCCGACCCTTCACATGGCAACGATATTGTTCGCTTTGAGTAAAAGTCCTCACAGTTTTGGTCTTCCCAGGGAGTCATCTATCCTTGCATTTCTCCCGCCCAAGCACGCTTAATTGTGGAGTTCTATTAGGGTTTCTACCACATAGGAAAATGTCTCGTTGAATATAAGGGTTCAAGATTTTTTCTTTATAGCCTAGGAATTCCATCTCCTTTTCCGATGCGGGATACCAGGATATTACAATCCATCTCCTTTAGAGAGCATGCCAGCTCCGGTAGCCTGCCAGTCCTTATTGACCCGCCCACTCTGTAGCCCGCCCATGTCACGCGAGACGGCAGGGGCCCACACTCAGAGGTGAGGAGAGTCAGCTTTGATACCATCTGTAATACTCCGACCCTTCACATGGCAACGATATTGTCCGCTTTGGATAAAGCTCTCACGGTTTTGTTTTTTCAAATGGGTCACCCATCCTTGCATTGCTCCAGTGTAAGCACGCTTAACTGCGGAGTTTTTGCTAGGGTCTCTACCACTTGGGAAAATGCCTCGTTGCTGTATAAGGGTCTAATGTTTTTCCTTTATAACTCAGGAACTCCCTTTTTTTTTTCGATGTGGGATACCAAAATATCACAATCCACCTCCTTAGGGCTGCATGTCCCCGTGTAGTAGCCTGCCATTCCTTCATAGACCCGCCCACTCAATAGCCCGCTCACATGTCACCCGAGATGGCAGGGGCCTACACTCGGAGGTGGAGAGAGTCGGCTCTGATACCATTTGTAATACCCCAATCCTTCACATGGCAACGATATTGTCCGCTTTGAGTAAAATCCTCACGGTTTTGTTCTTCTCAAGGGGTCACCTATCCTTGCATTGCTCCAGCGTAAGCACGCTTAACTGCACAGTTTTTGCTAAGGTCTCTACCACTTGGAAAAATGCCTCGTTGCTGTATAAGGGTCCAAGGTTTCTCCTTTATGGCCAGGAACTCTCTATCATTTTTTCGATGTGGGATACCAGGATATCACAATCCTGCTCTATTTTCCCTTTACCTGACTCTTCCTTCTCCTCCTCAGTAGGAATAAGGTCTTGTTGTATAAGTTTTGGAAAGATTAACCCATGAAACTCCTAATTAGACTGAATAAGTGTATCTAGTGGCAATAACTTTTCCAATTTAGATGTCTCCCCCTGAAGAGATGTCTCAAAGGAGCGAAAAATGGACAGTCTCCCTAAAAGTAACATCTATACTGACAAACACTTTACGAGTGGCAGGAGAATAGAATTTATAACCTCTTTGAGTAGTAAAGTAGCCAATAAAGATGCATTTAATAACCTTATAATCCAATTTGCCACCCGGATGTTTAGGTGCACGAACAAAGCAAGTACACCCAAAGACCCTAGACGGAAGAGAAGAGATAGGTGGAGACGTGAGAAGAAGTTCTAAAAGGGTTTTGAAGTAAAGGACACTTGAAGGTAGACGATTAATTAGATAGGCAGCGGTGAGAATTGCCTCATTCTAAAAAGACTTGGGAACATGTATAGTGAAAAGAAGGGAACGGACAACCTCAAGGAAATGATTTTTTCGTTCCGCCACCCCATTTTATTCAAGAGTGCAAACACAACTCGTCTGGAATAAAATACCACGAGTCTCGAGATAGGCGCGGAACCACCATCAAGATACTTAGTCCCGTTATCACAACGAAGAATTTTGATGGTGGCATCAAACTGGGTATCCACCATTTTATGAGAGTTTGAAAAACACGAAAAAACCTCATTCTTAGCACGAAGAAAATAAACCTAAGTGACACGAGATTAACAGTTAATAAAATTCACAAACCACCGATAACTAGAAATAAAAGTAACAGGTGAGGGACCCCAAACATTAGAATGGATGAGTATAAACGGAAAATCACTGCGTTTATTAATTGAAGGATAAACAGATCGCTTATATTTGGCAAGTTCACAAGCCTTACAACAAAAAGTACTTCTAGAACAATGTTTAACTAAAGAAGGAAAAAGTCTCTAAAATGCCAAACAAAGGATGCCCCAAACAACGATGCCACTGATGTAGCTGCAAAAGTAAAGGTCCAGTATCAACATGGAGAGCCTAGCTAGATGGTGAAGGTGAATGAGAAGATGTAGATGGAACATCCAGAAAGTACAACCCACCATGCGCACTACCACTACCAATCATTCTCCCCGTCATCTGTTCTTGAAAAATACAATGGGTGAAAAAAAAGATTACAGAACAGTTTAATGAATTGGTAAGACAACTAACAGATAAGAGGTCAATAGAAAAATTGAGAACATGAAGGATAAACGAGAGTGAGAGGGTGGAAGAGCAATGGATAAAACTTTTTCCAGAAACAGATGATAAAGACCCATCGGCTATTCGAACCTTATCTTTACCCGAACAAGTAGAATAAGAAGAAAACAAGGTAGAATACCCAATCATATGATCAGTGGCACCTGAGTCAATGATCCAAAGAATAGGAGAGACAACAACACTAAGTGCACTAGAAGAGATACCTGAGTTAGCAAAGTTGGAGGTAGAAGTGGAGGCTATAGAAGGAGAGATGTCAACCCGAGCCATTAGGCTCCTGAGAGTAGTCAATTCCGCCTCGGAGAGAGGGCTAGTCTCACCAGATGTGCTTTCGGAAATCTCAGAAAGATAAGCGTGGAAGCGAATAGGGCCATTACGGCCACTATCACGGCCATCGCCACGTCCATGAGTAGGACGACCATGTAACTTCGAGCAGTGATCAATAGTATGACGGGCTTTACTACAATGCTCACAGTGCAACTGATCACGGGCTACTGAACCATGCTTCTTCCCAGATTTGATAGGCTGACCTGGCCGAGTGAAGGACGTGACAGTTAACACAGTGCGCTCTTGATTGGGAGGAAAAACCATAGCATGACGTCAACTCTCTTCCTACTGAATATAAGTATACGCTTGCCTCAAAGTAGGAAAAAAGATCTCGTTCCAAAATTTGGGCATGTATCGAATCATAGTCAACATTGAGGTTGGGAAGGAAATCATACACCCGCTCATTTTCTACCATCTTCTGAAAGCTGCAGCATCAGTAGTACAAATGGCATGGAAGCCCTGATAATAATCGATCTCGTTCCACAAATTGGTAAACTTGGCATAATACTAAGCCAGGAATTGATCTTTCTAATCTAACCCATGAAGTTTCTTCCTCAATTCATATAGTTGAGCATTATTTCCTGTTTGGGAATAAGTCTGAGCATCAGCGGACCAAATCTTATGTGCAGCATCTAAAAGTAAAAACTGCGAATGATAGAGGGCTGCATAGAATGTAGTAGTCATGATATAACAAGGGTATTTTTCTCTATCTACCATGTGCGAGATGGCCCCACAACGGTTGGCTATTGAGTGTCACCAGTGATATATCCAAATACACCGCAAGCAGCAATGGCTAGACTACATGCACGAGACCAAATCAAATAGTTGGTACCATCCAACTTGACATGACTAATTTGAAGAGATGGATTATCAGTAGAACTCCCTGAACGAGGCAATCTAGTGTCCTCATGACCACCGGAAAGCTTTCTAGTATCAGACATGGTCATGTCAAACCAAGAACAAGTAGTACAAGGTAAACGGAAGCAAGAAACGATGGAGCAGGTGCAAAGCAAAGTAGAACGGAACCACTAGACGACCAATGATATCGAAAACACCATACCAGATTGGAGTAAAAGTCAAAAAGAGGAACCAAAGAACCGTGTGGTAGTTCAAACAACACTGGAAAGCAACTTGAACCAAATAGATCCTTCAAACAACACTAGTCGAGCTATTTCGGAACCTAAACAGACTATAAGACGTTGAAACAATGCGAAAAAAAGATGACGAGGTCGAACAAAACCTTAATTGCTGTTGGAATCAACCAAAACTCAACAAAAGAGTCTATTCTATCCTTATAGAGGCTTGTAGAACCTTAGTCGGCACCCATGAGAGGAATCAACCATCGATTGAAGCAAAAATAGCCGCAATCACGGATTTCTGAAAAAATAATGGGTCGGCGCCAAAAAAAAAAAAAAAAAACAAAAAAATTATCAAACATGCCAGAAAAAAATTGGAAAAATCTTGACATAGATCTTTAGAACCAGTCGATCATCTCTGGAATAAACAAGTTTTTTAGTTTTTTTTTTTTTACAATGACGAATTTGAGATTTAAAAAAGGAAAAACGACGAGAAATCAAAATTACATAGGATTTTGCTGTGATACCATATTAAAGATTGATGTACGATCAAAGAACAATATGAGAGAGTTTGAGAGAGAATAGGAGAGAGAGTCGAGAGACAGAATTATTATAACGGGGAAAAAAGAGCTCAAAATTCGGGTTAGTTCTCTTATCATTATTCTTTTTATAATAAGACAAGCATATCTAAAATACAATAATACTCATTACTTAAGAATATTTTAGAGCTTATTGTTGTTTTTTTGCTTCATCGTGGACTCTTCGGGCTTAGGTTGATGTTGATTGGGCTGGTGATGTGTTTGATTGTAAATTCATTATTGGTTCTTGTGTGTTTCTTGGTGGCTTTTTTGTTTGCTAGAAGAGC
Source organism: Heliamphora pulchella (assembly GCA_032270985.1). NCBI lineage: Eukaryota > Viridiplantae > Streptophyta > Magnoliopsida > Ericales > Sarraceniaceae > Heliamphora > Heliamphora pulchella. The sequence continues at coordinate 4,660,379 of JAULJZ010000011.1, read as the reverse complement.
AAGAAACAACTTGCCAATGCTCATTGTATTGTTGAAGCCGAATATCGAGCTATAGCCTATGCTATAGATGAGATTGTTTGGTTTAGATGACTGTTCTCTGATTTGGCTGTTTCTCTCTCTTCTCCTATTTCTATCTACTGTGACAACGACAGTGCTATCCATATTACTCACAGCTCTCCTTTTTTCTGAGCGTATGAAGTATATAGAAATTAGTTGTTACTTTGTTCGTTAGTGTCTTCAATTGGGTACCATTGATCTACTTTGTGTCTTTTCTTTGTAGCTTGCCTATTTTTTCACCAAAACTCATATTTTTGCTTCTTTTAGGTTCTTACTTAGCAAACTCTCAATGCTCACTGAGCTAACATCATGAGCTGTTTTTAGGGGTGAATGTCGTCTCTTCTTTTGGTTATTTTTGTGTTTTGTGTTTTGTGTTTTTAGCCTCTATAACTTAGTTTTAGCCTTGTAATATCCATTCTTTCAGTTGCAATGTAATTATCTTTCTCTCTAAATAGCCTAACGGTTTGTTCATTGAGAAAATTGACTCTGGATTTTGTAATTAGATGATGTGAATAAATCTTAGGCAAACACTTTTTGTAAGCATGACATGACTTCTGCAAGCTTGTTCTCTTCATGTTCAATTTTTTTCATGGTTCTTGACTGAAAATCGACATGCATGTTCATTTACTTGAATTTTGTCTTTATTAAATTTTTAGACAGAGAAAAAAAACAACTGATTTAATTTGCTCTTTATGGCTTAACTTTGTTAACCTGCTTTATTCTATTAGATTTCAGTTCTGATAATCTGATGCCCGCAGAAGTGAAATTCCATGAAATAATTATTGATCTTACTATCACTCTCTTTATAGATAAACAGCTCTTTCTTCTTTTTTCCATTTTTGGTACCACTTCATATGGCTTATTTTTATGTATTGCAGGTATGAAGGCCTTTCAGAAAAGTTTCTATCGTCTCCTGTTCCAAAGCTCTTGCTGTTAGCTGGAACGGACAGGCTGGACAGGTTTTGTTATTCAAACTTACCCCAGAAAGCATAAGAATGAAAATATAGTCTGCAAAGGTTTCACATATTGCATGTAATGCTAACTACTAAAGCAATGACTAATATATTGATAAAAAGCTGGTGCCAAAATTAAGATTTAGCTTCTTTAGGGAACTGGAAAGTTCTTTCTGGAGTTTTTTTTTTTTTTTTCCCTTTGGTGACCTGGAGTATTCTTAATTGGCTTGTCTGTGTTGGATTTTCACATGTTAGACCATGGCCATAGGCAAAGGCCACGGACTGCAGGCTAAGAATATTTTTAGGAAGAGGAATCCATTTTGAAAGAACTACAAGATACAATCGAATGGGTTGGATCTTCACATGTTAGAACATGGTCATAGGTAAAGGCTACTGATTGCTGGCTAAAAAAATTTGTTGGTAGAGAAATCCATTTTGAAAGAACTACAAGTTACAATCAAATGGATTGGATCTTCAAACGTTAGAAAATGGTCATAGGTAAAGGCCATTGACCACTGGCTAAGAATATTTTTAGGAAGAGATATCCATTTTGAAAGCACTACAAGATACAATCAAATGGATATCTTTTTGGGTATTATGCCATTACTCTGGATGCGCTCACAACGGTACATATCGTCTGCTACAGGGGAGAATGTAGATTCTTGATGTGTTTGTTAGGAAATGGTTTGTTTGCTCCAAAAACACTGTTACAGAATGGTCCAAACGATATAAATCAATCTCTCACTGTGTTCGTGTTCAAGCTTCTATTGTTTTGTACAAGTAATTAAAGTGCCAATTGCAGAGGATCCAGTGTTCAATGTTCTATCCAGTACAAAATTCCTTCCAATAAAAAATAACTATATGGTAATAAAAGAGTACCAGTAATAAAACCACCAGGGGGCTGTATTATTGTATTTATGTATTGGTCCAAGACAGATTGCTTATGATGTATGATGTGCTAGGAATCTATTTATATAGGTTGATTATTAATTGCGAAAATTAGCACCGACCTTTACTTCAATACAAGTTTTATTATGCCTTTAAATCCAATTTTTGCATTGTAACTGGACTTTGCATGGGTACCCTAAACATCTGGGAACCTGATCGAGAAATGGGGGTATAAAGAACCTTGTCATTTTTCCATTTTCTTTAACAAGTGAGAAGAGTGCTAACCATGAATACAACTCTAGCTGTTCATTTTTTTGTGGTGAACCTCCTTTGAATTTTTCTGGCTGCTTTGAATTTAACGACTGGAAAAGAGTAGTGGCCATGGATGACAGGACTCCCAGTGGAGGCGGTACAAGAAAGTGTAAAAAATGGTCAATACAATATGTTCAACAGTGTTTCCTCATGGTGATAATCAGTTGGTGTCTCGTTAAAGAGTTAAGGGTTTTACTTTTTGGTTGCATGATTGCAGCTGATGAAATGAAAATTTAGCAAAAAATTTCTTTGGAAGGAAAACGGAAATATTCTATTTTCTTTTTTCCTTTTTCTTGACAGAAAGAACTAATAATTAAATTTTGCCAAACTGATTAGATAATGTTGTAAAGTATTTGTTGTGTGTGGCTTTCTAAGAAGCATGGACACCTCGAAGAATGCAACATGTTGTGGCAGACACCGTGTTGGACACCGACATGACACGGCACTTGTTGGAAACTCCCAACATGCGCTGCACACTTGTTCGAACGTATCTTGTCATTCTCTATTCTTTGTGAACTAGACACGCATCGGACACCTGTGGGACGCACATGTCCATTGTTTGACATGGATCAAACCCATTATAAGTTATTTTTTTATTTTATTTTTTAAAGCTTGAGATTCAATGAGAAAGTAAGAACAATACCCATAAATATCTTTTTTCTTTTGAGTTTAATTTTAGGATAGATGTGTTAGATGGTGTAAGTAATCTATGATACATGGATTCATGGAACATTTTTTCCTTAAATTATGCATGGTATAGTTTATAAGTTTTGATGGAAGTACGGCACACATCTATTATGTGTGCAGTATATGTGTGTTGATGCTATAGAACATCTGATCATTTTAAATTTTAATTATTGCTATCTTTCATTTTTATTGTCTATGTATAAATTCTCATACATGATATATTTGACACATTAAAATATATATAAATTTATATGTTTAAAGTGTCCCTGGTTGCATTTATTGAACATTGTCGCGCCCGTGCTACTTAGGTGGCTTTCAAGGTGCAAGTTTACAAGCTTGAAGCTTGCTTTATGGTTACTTGTCTGACTTCTATTTGTGCTGAACTGGGATTTGGCATGGGTCATATTTTCTAAATGAATATCAGATAGCATGGCTCCTTGTGAACACAAGTTATTTACTGAGAGTATCTGTAATGTTACAGAGCTCTAACAATTGGTCAAATGCAAGGCAAGTTTCAAATGGTAGTTGTCAGACACACTGGGCATGCTATACAGGTCCATCTTAGTTTCTTTATGAAGTTTTTCCTTGCATTATTTTGGTTCAAATTGCCCTATTTCTGATATTCATCGAAACATCTTTGAGTGCTGCAGGAAGATGTACCTGATGAATTTGCCAGTCTTATACTCAATTTTATATCTCACAATCAGATAGGTCCACATGGCATCGAGGTAAGTATTTATATTTTTATTCTAGTTGTTAGAATGATACAATTCACAATTTGTATCATATGATTCAATTAGAGCCCTATTTGATTTTAATACATTGGCCGAATCTCATATAAATTGCTTTTTTATCCCCCACATTTTTAAATCAATAATCTCCTTTTCAAACATTCCAACATGCAAAGGGATCTTTTAGTTTTTGAGCGTCTTACGTGATAGACCTTGAAGGCTTGTTTCCTACAATTCATAGTTTTTAAAATTGTTTTATTTCAAGTGAATTGATGCATATGGAAACGTAGTACACATTCCTAAGGCCCACATCTCTTGACAATAAGATAAGCACCTGACCTACTTAACCATATGCCCATTCACAACAAAATCTTCATTAGTATATGTCTAATAATTACGATTTATGATAGATTTTAAATCTAAATATTTACATATGTGTGAGACGGCACCAAATCAAGTCGGGAGCCAAAAAGAGAACCAAGTTGGCAAACCAGTGATATCGCACATAGAGCTAGGTGCGAACTAGAGCTTGTTAACCGTAATGGAAAGCCGTACCAAAAAGGATAGGTGAATACTCTTATTTATAATAAAAAGTTAAGTCACACTATTACATCCCTACACTCACACACAGAATAATAGTAAAGATACTACTAAGATACATATATATCTAA
>JAULJZ010000011.1:4635138-4647055 GCA_032270985.1 Heliamphora pulchella | reverse complement strand
AAAAGCCACCAATTAAATATTTTTTTGTTCTTTTTGCGGTGGAGTTCTTTTGAGGGGGAGGTTCAGTTGTTTTATTATTCAGTTATTTTATTATTTGTTTTTATGTCGTGTCAATTTTTTTGTTGTTTTTTGTTATCATGTCATTTATACGTTTAGTTATTGCTTTTGGATAAATGCTTGGATAGTTTAGCTTGTTGAATTTTGTCACATAATTCCAAAGGGAGAGATTGTTAGGAATTTTGTCCTTGGCAATATTCGACTTTTATTTGAAAAATATGTAATAAATGATTGATCAAATTATTTATTTTATTTGTTAATATTTTGACACTTGTCTTGTTCAAGTTTTGGGATTAATATTGCACGACCGCGCAAAAAGAGCAGAAAACATCAAAAAATAGCCCGCGGTGTCAGACCGCTTGAGCGGTCCATTGCACCTTTTGGTATCTCAGACTCTGCAATAAATTACTACAAACAAATCTTCACCGCTCGAGCGGTGAACAGACCGCTCGAGCGATCAGCGGCGAGAACATTTTTTAATTACTGTTAACGAACTAGAGTTTTGGCAAGCTGCTATATAAGGGTTGCTACGCTATTGTTTTGTGTGCCTCTTTTGATATTAAAAAAACCTAACTGGCATAGAGAGCCTCTTAAGTTATTCAACATACTCGTAAGTTAGTTTACAATAACTTGATGAATATTTAGCTTCTGTGCAGCCAAGTCAATCATTAAGGATTAAAACCGTCAACGATCTGTTCGTGTTCGTGGAGTCGCTTGAGAGAATTTTCAAGTGTTGAAGTCTGATGGAGGATTCCTCAGCATTGAAGTCTGGTGGTGGGTTCCAACCACAGTCAAGCACAGAGTAGGTGCACGTAGATTCGGCAAAGATAGGCTTACTATCATTGATTGTGGGTGCAACGTCGGAGTTGTAATATTTCTTTGTAACTAACGTTTGATATAGTATTTGATTTTTTAGACCCGGTGCAGTCTCGTGATTTTTATCCGGTTTGAAATTTTTCACGTAAAAATCGTCGTCTCGTGTGTGATTGTAGTTACTTTATTTTTTCGCTTGTGTGTTTGATTGTTTAACTTTATTTGTGACGTTTTGCTTGTTTGATTAAATTGATTAGTGCAAATCAGTTTACAAACGAAAATTCTCAAATAAAACAAATGTCAATCTAATAGTGTAAGCATTTAGTAAATGTGTTAGATTGTAACTAATATAGAAGAAAAAATATTTATAGCTCACAATAGAAATTGTTAGTAATTAAAGAAAATGATAGCTTATTATTAAAATTAATAGTAAGAAACTAAAAATTTGTGGAAAAAACTTTGCCAAGCACCCCCATTGTCGCATCCATATGAAAGGGCATGGGTGGTGAGGAAGCTTAGAGAGAGAGAAACTTTGTAGGAATGCTTATACAAGGTTATATATATATATATACACACACATTTGCATTCTCCATTACCACATCTGATCTTTGATCTTTCGTCATCAGAGCATCTCCATTGGTAATTAAGCATTAGAAGCTTCTTTGGTAATTAAGCGAGAAATGCAGCGAAATTCACCTTAAATGGACATGCCAATGCCTTTGCCATTTTAGAGAGGTTCCATTTGGCTCTCTAGCTGTTTGTAGAGAACGGTGCCGGGTTTGGTGAGGGACGATTAGGGTGGACGAGTGGTTAAATTCACTTTATTTTTTTGCTTTGTACATTTATATGATGCATTAAATATTCGTTTATAATGCATATTTAGTTGTACCAATGAGTGTAATAAGTAAATAAATATGTGCTTATAGAAATTCTTTCTTAAGATTTTAGCGGGTTATTAAATATATTCTTTAAATATCTATCTACACCCATTACATACAAAATAAATTTATACCATAACTTAAAACTCTTGTATCTTATAAATAAAAAAAGTGTACAAAAATAAAATAGAGAACATGATTGAAAATGTAACTAAAAATATAACTCCCTAAAATAGCTTTTAACTATTTTAGAGAGCCAATTGACAAAAAATTAGAAAGTATAGATGGAGATGCTCAACAGCATTATTGCCGAATTCCTAATCTTGCATTGCCTAGCCACCATAGGGCCGCCACCGTCTCTTCTACCTTCATCTCTCGTTTTTTTCGTCTCTCATCTTCTCCATATCTGTCTTTTGTTTTTTTTTTTTCTCATCTTCTCCTCTATATTTCTCTCTTCCACTCACTTTAGGATTCTAAACCTAAATGAGAAGAGTAATTTAGACCTTTGAAGAAGTTGACTTTTCACTAGTAAAATATGAAATAATTTATAGGGTTATAATGGTAAAATTACTAATGCCGTTAACAGCGTTAAGGGTACAACACCAAGAAAGGAAACTAGTGTAATTTCAAAAACTAAAAAAAATCTTACTGTATTTGTTCGATATCTCAAAGGAGGTAAATGTCATTTACCCTAAAAAATACCACACCGAAAGGTTACAGTAAAACCTGTAGATCGACGACAGAATTTCGTGCTTGTTTATCTCCTTATTCTTATAAACATTTATTCAAACCTTCATCACATTTCAAAAAATAATAATATTTTGATAACTTATATACTAATAATACCAACTATATATAATCATTATAACCAAATATACAAAAAAACAATATCGTTCATTTTAAAAATAAAAAACTAACTTTTTATCGAATCAATCAATGGAAAATAGCTAGTTTAAAAATTAGGCTAAAAATGCCCTCCCTCTCCTTACATGAAAAAAATTAACTTGTAAGCTAGTTATCAATGAAGACTATATTTGAATAGAAAAATTTGCAATCCTACAAGTTCTTAAATTTGCTTCAACCTATTTACATGAATTCTTCAAATTCTTAAATTTGCTTCAAACTATTTACATGAATTCTTCAAAATATAAATCAAATTATCCATGTCAGATACTTGACATCTAGATAAGAGTATCATTGTAATAATCTAAGTGGATTACTAGTCCAATCATCTGAATAAAAAAGTTAACAACGCGATTCAAAATACTTAAAATCAAATTATTAGTAATAGTCCACTTGTTTCGATATATATCAGACTAATTTTTGATATTGAATAAGATATCACAATATCCCACACTTTAAAACTCAACGTCCTAGTCGCATAACCTAGATTCTTCCTCTTGTTAGGATGTGGATGTGGATGTGGATAGCAACCCATTAGCATGCACGGAATTATAAACCTCAAGACCGCTACCTCTTTCTGAAGTTACTATTCCTCTATTCACACCGCCACTAAACTCGCCACGAGACCATAGTTGTTTTTAATATCGTTTATAGCAATCTAAGTAGATTACTGATTCAATAACTTGAATAAAGGACCTAACAACGTGGCCTAAAATACTTAAGTCCAAGTTATAGTAGTAGTCCACTTGTTTCTGTATATACCAAACTAAATTTTTATTTTTCACTGATATGAGATTAAGTAACACAAACAAATATCAGGTATATCTAAGCTATATTTAAGATATGGACACTTTACAAATAATTGTATTTTGTACTGTCATTATATGTATATTTCATGGTGTAATTGTGAAGTTACATAAAATGAATTTTATCTCACAAAATAAATTAAAAATATAAAAAAGTACAATATTTTGTATGAGTCCCCAACTCTCCAGTAAGAGGTTTAACGGGTCCGATCCTTAAATATATCTACATGCGATACCCGTATCCGAATTCATGTAACATGGGCTTCAAAGTATAAAAGCATTGGTTAGTGTAGGCTCATTCTAGCTGGCTGCCCATGGAAACAGCAACTGGCAGTTCTGATTTATCTTTTTCCCTTCACCCAAATTTGAAAGTAACTAACTTACGAAAAAAAAATATTGAGAACAAACCCCATTATACTAACATAAAACTGAAAGTGGGCATGCGAGGCACTGATATTAGACCGGAACAGGACTTTGTTCTAAGATTTCTTTCCCGGAAATTCCACCTTTCAGTGTCTTGAAGTATTCATTATAATCTTTCTCAGGTGGAGGGTTTTCAGGATCCACTGTGTATGGCTCACTAAATGGAACAACACTCTTGACCTGCAAAATGGGAACCGAAAAATAAAGAAGGGACAAAAAGAAAGCATCTAAATAATTTATTTAACTTCCAAAGTACACAGAATGAAAGCACAAGGGTTGAAATTCCACAGATTAAAAGCTAAACAAATTTACAAAACAGTGTTTTTCCCTGTTCATTATTCGTTCAAAACAAACTCGGCAGAATTTATGTTGGCACGATGGAGCTTTAGAAGCCAAGGCAAGCATCATGTAACTGAAAGGAGTAATCATCTCAATCGTCTAGACCGAAAGATATGCACCCCTCGGTCAATAGAAGGCTATTGTCTGTCCGTTTATATATTAAGATTTCCCTCGATTAACTTGTGGGAATTGTTTAGCTGCAGGACATTTGGGAATGTAACAAGATTTTGTCATCTTTTTCTTCCTGCTGATTATTTTCTTCACATTTGCTGCTATAATTTTGGCAATGGCATTGTGATAGTACTGTTTCTTTAGTTGTCTGTAGCTCTGCATAAGATATGGCATCTTTTAGATATATTGTTCTTCCAGAATTAGAGTGTGACTTGGCATTAAAAGGTTCCATTATATTTCGTGAAAAAATTTCATGACGAATAAATTATGTGATGCACCATAAATCTAATCACTTGAATAAATCACACACAATTTTTTTTGAAACTGTTAAAAGGCACAAAATGGTGGTGGATATTCTAAACTTTGGCAATTTTTTTTATTGCAACTCCTGCTTCCCTACAATGGAAATTATTATCAAACAGAGCAGAAACCTGACATAACAACTGCATTCAAACAGCAGCAAGGTGTAAAAGAAATATAACCTCAAAGGTCTTGTCACACGCATAAGGGCTTTCTAGAGCAGCGACACATATTCGAGCAATTTCTTCCCTCGATATTTTCCCCTGTGAGGATAGGATATAAACATTTTCTTGTGAGAAAACAAAATCGTACCAGTCACCAATTACAATTTTTAGTTGGATATTATCATTTGGATTAGCCCTTTTCTTTTGGCTGCACATGGTTCTAAGCCAGCTCGAGCAACACAGGAAAGAACAAATTAGTAGAAAACCAATAACAAACTTCCATTTTGAGCTAATACCGTTATGTTGTCTCCTTGATCAAAAATGAGATCAGCTCCTGCAGGCTCTTCAGTTAATGCACAAGGCCTTACAATTGCATATGGCATTCCACTTTCCCGTATCAAGTCTTCACCCTATTGCAAAAAGGATCATCATGAGAAAATGGAAAATAAATATTAACCAACATACAAAATGACCCCTCCTAGCTAGCTTAATGTAAGGAAATAATGACATGTTTCAAATTGAAGGTCAAGCATCATTCAGCAATACTTCTTCCCATTTCAAATTTTGCTTTTACAACAAATAAACGCAGTTTTACACGTTCAAGTGTTATCGTTGTCCAAGTCAATGCAAGTTTCAGTTCACACAGAGTTTTGCACGGAAAGTTGATGGTCAGAAACTTTTTTCATAGGCCATTACGATGTCCTAACATTATATCATGTTAGACAGTCAAGGTCTTGACAAATATATAATCGTGATGCCTCTGCTACTGCCTTCTTTGATAAGTTGATTGTCAAGAACTTGCACAGGTAATGAAAATAGAAAGTAGAAAATAGTAACATAGGTAATTCACTTGCAACAGATTTGACTCATTTCACATATTGAACGCCACTTGACTTCTACAAACAAGATATTGGCACGCACTCGACTAGGTAGAACTTGCATATCTAATCCCTGTCCTTAATGAGTAATAACACAGTATCCACAGAGGTAGGATGAAACCTTTAACTTGAAAGTGAGAATAAAGCCTAGTTCCTTGTTCAAGCGGACAGCAGGAGGCTGTTTACTTAAATCGAGTCCAGGTCTATCTGGTCGAGTAACCCCTGCAGAGCTCACATGAACAAACCTACAACAAGCAACGACAAAAAATAACTAAAGACAAAACATGCGCTCAGAAGAATAACTATTTTCAAGCACTAGATAGTCCTTGAAATCATTAGTTTGAAAAACAAAGTGAAAAAAATGAATTTAAAAAATGAAAAGAAGCATTGAACCTCGGAGTGATGGGATCCTTAATAAATGACCGTATGCTTGATACTGGAAGCTGAAACGCACCTTCTCCAAATGTTGGGTTCAGCTTCCCATCATATTCAAACTTGCTAAACATGAGCTGGGAAATGTCCATCCATCGTTAACAGAAGGCATGGTGGAAACTTGTGAAGCAAAAAAACAAAAAAAAAAAAGTACTGTAGAAGCACACCTGCAACGATATAATGTTGCTTGGGTCAAAGGGCGGAGCATCTGATACAGTTCGTGCTCGAAATATAGGCTTGAAAGAAGAAAAAGGCAAGCGCAGCTGGCAGTAACAGATGGAGGATTGAAAAATTAAGATTATTAAACATGACTCAACAATCATGCATTCATGATGGGACTTACTGACTGCCATTGTCCATTTACAGTGTCAAAGCTCGATGTATAACCGACGGTATCCCAATCACGGCTAGTGCGCACAATAAGTTTATAACGCCGGCCATCACCTTTAAGGCGCAGTTCCAAGCCATCGTATGCAGAAAGATCTTCAGGTACTGCAAAATTCTGAAAACAAATACAAGTGAATTTCATCTTTTCTGTATAAACAAGTGGTATCCAATGATTTAAGTGCTCATACAAAAGGTCACCTTAAAACAAGGAATAAGAAAACAAAGAATGGCAAGATGATTATCATTGTATATCACTGAAGATGTCAAAAGAAAACATTTATTATCCTATCTAGGCAGCACCTTGCATTCCTTTCTGAATATTGACCCAGCAATCCTGGGTAAAAACATGGCTGCGAGACCCATACATGGTGCGCTGTGCTCGTGCTAACATCTAAGGAAGCCAACAGGGTGGCAAGGCCACAATTGAAAAGCCTTCTTCTAAGTAGACTTCTTGTTATAAGCCAGAACTAAACATAACTCCATAGCACAAATATGTTTGGGAATATCACTTTTTAAATTATATCAGTGCCCTCTATCTCCATTGTGAGGAGAAGGGTTTCCAAACTGAACTCTTAATCAGTGACCTCATAATCCCTTATGCCATGATTCAAGGAAAATCCCACCTAAGAACAATATACATTTATGACTTATGCCTTCAAGCCATATAAAAATTAATCTGCCCTGACAGGCTTGTTGAGGATCCAACAGAAAATCATCTCTAACTTTGCTGCTGGACAACCACCTCCACTGACTACAGTTCACTTGTCAATGAATGAAGTCAGTTAAATAAATTCATTTAACATTCATTTCTTTTGGAACGACCAAGTTTTTTCCTCACTAGCATGACTGTGTTCTAATCCTTATGAAACCTATGGGTCAAAAATACTCTCCTTAGTTCATAAAGGTGCATCATTGGTAATTGTTTTCCATGGCCAAACATTTGTGACAATTTTCATCTTTTGGATGCAGTCCTTGAAAAGTACCAAACACTGAATTTTACTTTGTGTACAGCTACTCACCAAATAAGAATAAAGTTTTCACTTTAGCTCTAATAAAAAAACTGCCAGCATTGGATGAAGTAAAGTTCTGCATAACTGAAAGAATTATAATGCATTGAACATACCATGGGAATTGAATTGGTTTACTTCTTCTGCAGCATTTTATAGAAAACCGTGACCTTCCAAATGAAGATGTTTTTCCTTTCTTTGTTTTATTTGTACATAATGAAGATGTTGAAAAGGGGGATGGAAAACAAAACTAAATATTCGTGTTCAACAAGAAAATAAAAATTAAGGATTTCAGTTTTTCCATCTACTAAAACCTTACATGTCAAATTAGACAGAGAATTTATATGACAGGTTTATTTCAAAAGCTAAGAGAAATGGATCAAACTCAATTCAAAGGATATGTAAAAGAAAACTATATGACTTCCTTCATAGGGATATTGAAATGGCGGTTGTAAATCAGAAAATGGAAGTTGTTAGTCTAGGTCCTCTAGGAGCAAAGCCCTTACCTGGATATGATGATTACACATGTCGTAATATACATTGATGAGGAAGTACAGATAAGGAAGGAAGGCATTCTTTTTATTCCTTTAAATTCGTGGGTACTTATGTCAGTTATGTGTGGTTATTCAATATGTGGTACTTTCACTCGTACCATCAAGAAATTATTAGAAATTTTTAAAATACCACGTGACATGTTTTTGACAAATGACTGAGATTCTTTTTTCCTCAATACTTTCCAATTCCCACTGGCAGCGGCCTATCTTATCCGGAGCACGGGATTGAAATCAACCCTTCAAAGACTTAAAGTTGTTCTTCTAGACGAAAATAGACATTCAAATAGTTAGAAAGAGAACTTGATTCTTAACCACCCAAAAGAGCCTAAAACCAGAGGAGGATATCCCGGATGATGATGATGCTGATTTGCATTTGTTTGAATGAGAAGGAAAAATGCAGGAAAGGGCTGGCACGTGCACGCTGCAGCTTCCAAAGTACAGATAAAGAGAGGAAGGCATAAAAGCATATGGGGAATAACCAAAAAACAATAACAAGTAAAAGAAAAACAGCAACAACACTTACCTTTGTCCTTATACTAGTGAAACCACCATTGTTTGCAGTGGAAACAACACCTGGAGGAGGCACGAAAGAGAAATAAACAATAAATGAATTCAAAGCATAAAAAGAAAAAAACCCATAATCTACTGGATGGATTCAAACCATAAAAAGAAAAAACCCATAATCTACTGGATGGATCTACTGTGTGGTTCTCCCAGAATAGTAAGGACAGGTGCACGGAGGGACAAATATTTCACAGGAACAAACCTTTAAAAAGACCAGTTGGCCCACCATTTTCACCACCAATTGGATCAACTACAAAGAAACTTTCACTAACTCCTCCCATCACAACATCATCTAAAGCACCCCAATCAACTTCTTTAGATGAATTACCTGCATGGGAATTGAAAAGATGGGGAGCCATACAGGAGCAAGAGGTAGAATCGTAATCAGAACATACTCATGCAAGTTGGATGGTTTAGTAAACAGGCACTAAAAAATGAATGATTGAAAATTGATTTGAAAAATGCAGTTGCAATCTAAAAGCACTCATCTTGGCACTAACTAGAGCTTTTTCCCTCAAAGGGGTGTACCTTCAAATCCATATATTAATTTTCCACTTCGAAGTCCAACGCTCTCCTTTACAGCATTAATCAGATTTTTCATCCCAATGTACTCAACCATTTCAGGTGAATCACCTTTTATCTGCTTTTATCAATAGAAATAATAAAATACCATAGATAATCAAGAATTACCTTCTTTTAACCAACAGAAGAATTTAGAGATTTTCAAAATAAATTTCTAAGAACAAATCTGAAAAGACTTTGAAAAGGCAATGGATTCACCACCTCTGGCTCAAAGAACTTGATTCCCTGCACAGAACCATATTAGAATGTCACATCCAGGGAATAGGAAGAAAACAACCACCAGAAAAGAATATACGTAATATTTAAGCTACTATAAATGTATAACTTCTTGAAGGATAATAGGGTAAAGTGCTTAATGATCCACCAATCCAACCTAAAAGAGAACCAATTACTGTTTGATCAGTGTGAAGAATCTTACTTGGCTGTATTTTTCCCGATCAGGAGTATCCCCTTCCTTTGGACCAACAATGACTGAAACAGCATTGATAACTTTTTTCACCCCTTTGAAGTGCTCAGGGACCAGAGTGCTCTCCTTGGTAATATCTCCAACAACCTGAAAATTTATTGAGATTAGCAAGCTGCAATATGAAAATGACGAGGTATCCTTGAAAAAATATGCAACATAATGCCAGAGGTTGGATTTGTTAAATAAAGGAGTAATGGGAACATCCCAATTGTTAAAACTTAAAAAAAATTTATATAAGTACATTTAACCGTATTTCACGGTGAAGATCATAGCAAGCTTTCCAGGTCCAGGGGTTTCAAATAGATAAGTAGTGTCAACACGTATGACAATGGAAGTCCATTCAAAATTCTTTGTAGATGTTTAGATCCCCTGCCAATAAATGATTAACAATGTCTTCCTTTATTTTGTGGAGAACAGTCATATGCACCCAAATATATACATCATTTCCTCACCTCCTAGTATTGAATTTGACTTGCAGTAATTTTGTTTCGGTAATCCAAAACAAAACTGTTTTAACAAGCATCACAACTTCCAAACAGGATAATCCCCATGGAGTAACAGATAAAACCACTCCACAGGTTGATCGCCCAGAATTGTAAAGGAAACAGCATTCCATCATTACTGGATTCTATTTTTTGGCCTACTTTCAGGAAGCATTTGATACCAGTGCTCACCTCAAATGCAACTTCATATGGTTGACAAGAAAAACAAAGAAAAAGCAAGAGCAGAACAACTCACATGCATAAGCTAATCAACAATTTTTTTCACAGAATGGGCTAAACAACTCCATGCAGCAAAATTTCTATATAAAAATGTGAATCTTGTATTTTTTACCTCTGAAATAAGAGAACTTAACAGGATTTCAGGAACTGTAATTGCATGTGAGAATTCAGAACACAACCACATCAAATGGAATAAGACTTAATTGACAGCTTTTAACATCCAAATGAAACATCATAGCTGACGCCAACAAAAGAAAAACAATAAACTAGAATGCAGAGCAAACTATGTAGTATGTACAATGACATCCCTCATAGCCAGCATGTCAAAAGAAAATAATTCCACTTGGTGTCCTAATATATCACTGTCCCTATGCAATGGTGGTAGCAATCTTCGTGTCCACGAAGTTCACTGGCATAATCATCTGATTAGATTTATATTTATTACAAAATACAATGAGTATTGTTACACCGTAACACCCTAAATCAGCCCTGGGTCCCCAGGTTACCAAAAAAAAAATTCACATTCCATCAGAATTTATCTCTGGTCTAATATCAGTTTGAGAGAACTAAATCGTATCAAGGAACTTCTCACTCCAGCAAACTGGATTAAAAAACCAACATAGCCCCACTAGATAAGATCTCAGATTCTCAGCCAACTAACTATTACCATGTGATGGTAAATCACTAACTCAATATTCTGTTCAGAATCTGTCATCTTGCACACAAGATGAGAGATTGAATCAATCTCCAGACCTCTTGATGTATAAAATGCAAATGAAGTCAAAGACACCAGGGAAACAATGGTCAATCACCTTGTGCAGGTGTTCCATGATCAATGGTCAAATATTTTTATCACAGGGTCAACATTTTAAAATGCTGTCAATTTTGGGATAACTAAAACTGCAGAGCTTTTATCGGAGGCCATCCTTTAAGGACCCCACAAGATTCGAATCTCCGGACCCATTACACATCATTATCCAACTTGACCAAACCAATGGTTTGGCACAGTGTTTCTACAAAACCTAGTACCATAGCAACCTGCAATCTGCATTGCAGCATCCACAAAGGAAATTCTACTTCATAAATAGTTTATTCCGTCTCCTTTACTATGAGAAACCATATATAATTGAACAAACCCTAATAAAACATGTGGATAAAAAATGGGAGCTACGGTTATTGCATAACAAAGCCTTCTTAAGTAGTTAATAAAAGTGAAAAAATGTAAACATGTGCTTTTCCAATTTAACATGCCATTGATTGTTAAATTAGAGGTATTATTGTATTTTTTGTATGCTTGTCTCATTATTTAAATAATAGTGATAAATGAGCTAACCCTAATTTTTTTGGGTGCTCACTCTTTTCAATGTCAGAATAATTCTCTCTCCTATTCTCTTTCAACTCTCTCCTATTATTCTTTGTTCATACATCAATCTTAACATGGTATCAGAGCAAAATCTTATATAATTGTGAT
>JAULJZ010000011.1:4623457-4635038 GCA_032270985.1 Heliamphora pulchella | reverse complement strand
TGGGATTTGAGTGTGAAAAGTTTATGAAGTTGTATTGTGATAATAAAGCTGCCATCAACATCGCCCATAACCCAGTATAACATGACAGGACAAAGCATATCGAGATTGACAAACACTTCATTAAAGAGAATCTATGCAAGGGCTTGATTTGTATACCATTCGTAAAATCTGCAGATCAATTAGTAGATATTTTTACTAAAGGGCTTAGTAGTAAAGTGTTTCACCCCATTATATGTAAGTTAGGCATGAGGAATATTTATGCATCAACTTGAGAAGGAGCGTTAAGTTGGGGGTGTTATTATATTTTTGGTATGCTTGTCTCATTATAGTGATAAGGGAGGTAACCCTAATTTTTTGAGTGCTCACTCTTTTTACCGTAAGAATAATTCTCTCTCCTATTCTCTCTCAACTCTCTCCTATTGTTCTTCGTTCATACATCAATCTTAACACTGATTACCTCTAGACGTAAGACAACCCCCCCGGGGGCAAAGAAAACCCCAACACACAGATATTTGCGAAATAGTCCACCAAGTTTTAAGTATGCAACCACACATTTCAGCAAAACCATCACACCACACCTGTTTCTGTGTTGCTTTTATCCTTGATCCAATAACATAAATCTAGCAGCATAACAGTTTATTAGGAGCTATAATGCATGCTGCTGGTTTAAGTTCCATCTTACTGCCCTTTTCTATATCTCAACTTCTTTTATATGAATTCTTCGTCTAATGAACGTAATTCTTGCTAGAGCATAAGCCATTTGCGTTTACAAGTTTGTTATGTATCCAGTTCAGCCCCTATCTCCACAGTAACTAGGCCATCCAGAGCGCCTCCCATACTAAGAAAAATAACTGGACAGTTATAGGAAAGCCAACACTGAGATACAGTTTCAAAAAGGGCAAAAATTCTGTGCTATCTTTTCCCACTTCTGCATTTCATGATAAATCTTATATATTTAGACTGAAAATGGATTTAAAATCAGTTTAACAATTATAATTTAACTATATAGAATTATATAAATTAAATTTAATCTTGGCCTGGAATCAAAAAAAGATATTTATGTTGTGACTTGGAATAAGCTAAACCTTCCTAGAAGAAAGGGCTCTCTTTGAAGCAAATCTCTTTTTGTCCCAATAGTCAAAACAGCTAACTAAGGCTGAAGACCTGTATTTTCATGAACCTTAAGTAAGAGAAGTGCATGTGGAGTAGCTAGGCTCCGATCAACAGGTTTCACTCCACTACTCCAACGAACCATTGATGAGCCAGTCGAGCATATTTGTTTTTGAGTTTCCTGATGCCGGGGGAAAGCTGGGTAAGAGTTCTAAAGGCTTAGTGACCAAAAATCGTCAATGAGTAGGATTGAATGTGAGTCGACTGAGCTAACCAGAGACCTTGCTTTCATTCCACATTCCTGGGAGGAGGACTTCAATTTCAAAGAGAGACATCTCTTGAAGTATATAGATGCATAGAACAAGTTGTTATCCACAGGACAATACTTTGACTGACGAAACATGCCCAGGGCTGAAGCACTCATTTGTTGAGTAACTTACTCCTAATTCAGCTATTTGTTCTTCTATTGCTTAGACTGACTCCAGATCCGACAACACGTTCTTGTCCACTAAAAGTTGGATCTCGCCTCACTTCGCTAGCCAAAATAGCTAGCTAAGGGCAGAAGACCGCTTGCTCAAGCCCGAAAGCCAATCCCTGGTTACAAGGAAGCTCTCCCATTTGCATTCCTATCAATTAGTAATTGATCGGATCGGAGCCTTTGAAGGATTAAGAACCCAGCTAAAAAGTTACAAAGCTTCCCGTGAGCTCTTGAGATTGAACTAAACTATATAACAACATACCATCATAACAGTATGATGATCCTAGAAACTTTAAGTTCCTAGATGCCACGACTGAAAAAAAAATTGAATGAACACTTAGAAACTTTGGCCAAGACTCAAGAGCATAAACATAGTCAGATTATTGTTAAATCCACAAATGCAAAATTAGTTAGCTCACCAAGTCGACATCCGGACCCAGCATGCTTCTTGCCTTGTCTTTATTTCGGACCTGCCAGAGATTTGCTATAAGAAAAAAAGATTTCATGCAATGTAAATAGATCCCACCAATGACAAAGTTCAGTAATTTTAAACAAAAGTTTTCATTATTCCATTTATTTCTTAAAACTTCTGACCGCACATCTGCTGCCCTAACAGCTCAATAAGCCATTAGAAACACATCAACTTGACATACCAATACTCGGACGGGCAATCCTTTACTGCGTAAGATATTGACTACTCTTCTCCCAACACCACCAGTGGCTCCAGCAACTAACACAATCCCAGAAGAGTCCATTACATTTACTGGTTCACTAGGAGATGCAGTGGACAGTTTCTCCATTAAAAATTCAAAGAACTTCAAGAGTAAAACGATCAGATTAGTTTGGGATGCAAAGACTAAATGATATATATGACAAAAAGCCCAAGAGAAGGAAATACCAACCTTAGCAGGAGATGGAGGCCCATTAAAAAAGTACAATGTCCTAAAAAATCTGCCAAAATCCCACCCTTGCTTTCCAGTTTCTACGGAAATAGTCCCCTTATATGTTTTCAAAGGATAAGAAGAAGTGCAATGTCGGTAAACAAGGGGCATGAATCTGTCATTAAGTTGAAGAAATGGTTTAGAAAGTGGAGAAGACAGCAGCCCAGGGTGTAATTTTTTCTTAGAAAATCTTCTACCAACAGATGTTGAATTGCCCTGCAATATCAGTTGACTTAGTATGAGACATGGTCAAAATGAAGGGATAACTCAGCCAACAATTAGTCCATAACAATGTCACTCATTAGCATGCTCATTGTTTCCAGTACGTGACTTGTGCATGAATTAGAGGTTCATTTGATTTTTCATTTTACAGGGAGATCCCTTGGTTTTATGACATTCAAGAATTCAATGGTGACAAAAGATACGCTTCTACTTGTCTTTCTTTCAAGTTAATGAAGAAGAAGAATTGAAGCTCTTGCCACTTAGCTCCCCTTCATTACATTATGGGTTTGTTTGACTCTAGCCTTATCCTTTTGGCTCGCAAACGAAATTTATAGGACATGGCTTGGATTATACTCTCATTGTCCAAACTGAAGGTGTTAAAGGGAAGGCCAAGTTGATAAATCAGTTGCCGCAGTGCCAAAAAAAAAAACTTAATTGCTTTAGATGATCAGGGATATGACTTTATAAAGAATTGCAACGTAGAGGATGGATGCAAGCCCCAATATCGGATTTAAGGCTTGTTGATTTTGATTATACAATTGGCTTGCAGGAAACAATAGTATGCCTTACAAGAGGAAAAAGAAAAAGAAAAGAAACCCTAATTCGATAATGATCACAAAGGAAGTACCAGAAGTGCTGATATCTTTTCCAAAATTTGTTTTGGAGAAAATCTCAATTTTCTTTTAGAAACTCAAATGAACATACCCTAAATTTTTCAGTGCTCTTAATATTACGCGGTGTGATGACCAAGCAGGAAACCCCTGCAATTAATTTAGCCGTTGATTCGCTGAGATTCAAACTTAGATTAATAGAAAGTAATAAACAGAATTAGCAACAAGATTCAATCATTCAAACTTCCAGCCGGCACCGCATGCCAAAGATCAATCAAGAGATTGTACACACACACACACGCACACACATACATACATACATATATATATATATATATATATAGACAGATTACAGAAATTGGAAACAAGAGGCATGAAAAGAGAGTTGGGATTTGTGAAATGAGATGTACCTGAAAGTTGAGAAAGTTAGGAGATGGAAACGATGATGGCTTGGTATAACTGTAAGAACAACACTCCATAATCAACTCTAATTGTAAGATTACAGAGAACCAAAAAAAAAAAAGAAAAGAAAATTGATGGTGCAATCTACTTGTAGGTGATATCTAAATATAGACCACACGTTGGAGGGAGCTTTTGAAAGAAACTGGCTTGAGAATCCAGTCACTTCCTAAGAATATGTGACTGTTTGGGATAATTGTGCTTATTTAATTTTGATTATTTGTATTTTTAGTTTATTTTTTTATTATTTAATTAAAATATTATACTTGTTGACTGACGATACGAAATAATAAAAATTTTGATCAAAATTTTAAAAAATTAAAAAAGACAAAAAATAAATTAATAAATTAAATTTTATGTTACTTATTTTAATTTTTATTATATATTTTTTTCATCTTTTGATTAAGAATTATTATCTTTTGAATCCATCTTATTAAAATAATTCAAAAGATTAAAATTTTTAATTAAAAAAAATAAAAATAAAAATAAATAAAATTACCTACATTGTGCCCAAATTGTGCATGGTCATATGGGTTGATTACTTTGGGCACGACTAATCCCAGCGCAAGCCTCGGAGAAATATGAGAGTTAAGCCTCTCTTTGGTCTAAATAGCTTAATGGTTTTTTCTGGAAACTTTTTGCGTTTTTTTTATTTTTTTTTATTTTTGACTTAAAATTTTCTCATTTCCAATGTTCCCTGACAAAAAAAATCAAAAAATATACCCATTTGAACCAAAGTTAGAAAATGTTGTGAAAACAGGCATAAAAAATCAAGAAGGCTGTTAAGTTGATTTTTTTTTTTTTTTATTTGAATTTTTTTATTTTTTTGGTTAAAATGTTTTATTTTTTTAATTTTTTATAACGAAAAAAAATCTAAAAGTACACTTATTAGGACTAATATTAAAAAATATTTACTAAATTTTTTTTAAAAAAAATATCATATTAAAAAAAAACTAAACCCAACATAAGCTAAGTTTGGGCGGGGAGCCGTTCATTTTATTTTTTTAACAGGCTGCTTAGTCATGTTTAGGCCCGACTCAAACTGGCCCAATTGACGTGCCCGACCTTTAGGTAGTCGTGGAACGCGTTTCATTATTTTATTCGTAGATCGTTTCCGGCCCAAATCTATTGGATCGGGTGGGTTAAAGTTTGACCCAAATTCGATTCATGGACGAATCAAGTAAATTGTTTAGATCACTTCGCATTCCAGTTATATAGCTCATAAGCGTAAGTTTCTAATAAGCCAACTAAAAAAGCAGCTCGAATAGTAGTTGGGCTGGGCTTGAGTGAAATTGTCAAAGCCTGTCTTGCCCCAACAAAATGAAACCAAGCTCGCCCCAGTTGGCCCACCTAACCCACCCCAAAAGTTATACCCCTGAAACTTGGATGACTGCATCTCTTATTTTACTTTCTAACAAACATTATTTACACGTACTGGTGAGACTCCTTTTATTTTCCAAGAAACATTGGCCCTGTTTGGGCAAAATTAAATAAATTTTACTTATTTTTTTATTTTCTAAAACTTTTTCCATCTTTTCCATCTTTTAACTATATTTTCTAATAACTATATTTTTACTTATTTTTTTATTTTCTAAAAGATGAAAAAGTTCACTAAAGACAAAAATAAGCAATATTAAATTTGGCTTATTGGCTTATTTGGGCTTATTTTTAATTTTTTTGTACTTTTTTTATATTTTTTAATCAACAAAATTATTATTTTTGCTCTTCTCAATGAGATGTGTCGAAAAGTATAATAGTTCAACTAAACGATAAAAGAAATTCACTGAAAACAAAAATAAGCTAAACAAATAAAATATTGACCCTGTTTGGGTGGACCTTGCTTATTTACTTAATGACTTATTTGCTTATTAGTAAATAAGTCAAATCCCATTTAAGTTACTTAGTTTGTGTGGTTTGTGACTTATTTACTTATTTATTTATTTGCCTATTTGTTTATTGGTCTATAAGTCAGTTTATTTGGCTTATAAGTCAATTTATTTGCTTATTTGGCTACTCAAACGAGTTTATTTGCTTATTTACTTATTTTTTTATTTTTAACTTATTTGATTACCCAAACGAAGTGACTTATTTTTTAACTTATAAATCAATAAGTAAATAAACAAAATTATCCAAATAGAACCATTATCCCAAACAGGGCAATTATTTACACTTGTACTGGTGGGACACCATGAAAGTGAAGAAAGAGATTAGAGAGGCATTCAATTTATGATGTTTTTGACACTACTTTTATGAATCCATGAGAGATAAGGAAGAGACTAAGGAGTTGTTTAGTAAAGCATCTGTTACTAATTTTTAGTTTTCTGTTATTGATTTTAGTTATAAGTTATAATTTTTTTTAAACACCTGCAACTTCTACTACAACTTATAACTACTTTTTCTTTTATTTCAGTTACAAGTTTCAATTTTTACCAAACACTCACAATTTCTACTACAAACTACAATATGCTAACTATACCAATGACAAAATAGATGTTGGGTCTAATGCAAAGTATAACATACATGAGACTTTCTACTGTCGAAATATAGGGAACTGTCTTCATCTTCTCTATTTCATCAGGTGTCTTAGGACACTGATCCTTGAATAGAGTGATTCCATACATGAAATGGAGAAATTCTTTCTTGCTTCTGATGAAAGTAGTTTTAAATCTTGACTCGGTTTTTAATTATTTTTATCTTGTGTTTCGTTTTGAGTTTTTAGGTCTTGACTCGACCTATTAATTCGTGATTTTTTTTTCTGATGAAAATAGTTTTAAGCCTTGACTCGGCTTTTAATTATTTTTATCCCGTGTTTTGTCCTGAGTTTTTAGGTTTTGACTCGACCTATTAATTCGTGATTTCTTTCCTGATAAAAATAGTTTTAAGTCTTGATTCAGCTTTTAATTATTTTGGTCCCATTATCGTTTCGAATTTTTAGGTCTTGACTCGACCTATTAATTCGTGATTCTCTTCGATGAAGATAATTTTAAGTCTTGGCTCGACTTTTTAGTTATCCTTATTCTGTTATCGTTCTAAATTGTTGGGTCTTGACATGACCCATTAATTCGTGTTTGCTTTTCCGGTTAAGATAATTTTCAGGATCTTGACTTGATTATTTTAATTATTTTATCTCCAGCCGAGTTCTTAGATCTTGACTCGATCTTTGACTTGTTTGATTGATTGTGCCCATTTAGATTTTGACTCGATCTTTAGGGTATTGTTTGATCATACGAATGTTTATAATATACCAATATCTGCATCATGTTTTGCATCTGGCACCTTTGCATTTGTCCTAAGAACTACATTTTGATTTGATCTCTATCAAAGAGGTACATAGACAGCTCGATGAAAACTCGAGTACTATCGACATCATATGTATGCTTGCGTATTTGTGGCCTAAGATTGACGGCTTGGTCAAATAAATGTTATCTCTGAATTTTTGACATAACTCGCATCACGCGTTGCTGCGCAAGTTGTATCAAAGAAGGACAACTATAGACACCCCAAATTGACCCCGCCTCATCTTAGATTGATCCGAGTGAATCGATGATGGAATCAAGTCGAATAGTGCTTCAGTATGATCCTTGAGGAATGATCCAAGCTTAGTATCCAAGCCAAGTAAGCCAAATATTTGAACCAGTAAACCCACAATGTCCAAATCTCTAGCTGCCAACTTGAACCTAGAACTGCCACCTTGTAACCAGAGGGCCGCCACCTTGCATTGTGGCGACCGTTTGAGAAACTTGTGAAAACCCTAGCTTGACATAGCGGCTGCCAACTCCAACCATGGGGTGGCCACCTTACATAGTGGCGACCGCCATAAGAAGCTTGTGGAAACTCTCCTGCAGTAGCGATTGCCAACTTATGATGTGGCGACCGCCACCTTAAAAAACCTTAACGTGTTCCAAAACGTGCCAGCATCTCATTGGTTGATGAATTCTATACGTACCCCTGGTACGTTTTTCAAGACAGAATCTTAGTGAGAGGTACTCTGCTAAAATCCTGCGAGAGTATGAGCCTTCACGTCGACACCCTGCCACCTTGCTGAAGTACGAGTCTCAGTACACCGATACACTGCCGAACTCTTGATTCATCGCCTAGAGTTAGAGCATTTTTTGAGGATTGGACAGTTGACCACCATCCCCCAACTTGAGGCTTCACCCGGATTATAGTAATTCAGGTATTCTGTTTGGATTCCCAGTCTTTCTATCTCAATTTTCTCTCTCTTAAAGTGACTAGGTTAGTTTCAACATTTTTATGCAGCATGCTTTACTTGTACCACTTGCATATTTGATTCAGCTATCCTGTTTTATTCGATTAGATCATAAATTTTGATTTATTTATGCTAAACATGTTTAGATTAGGCTAAACTAGTTAAATTCATGTTATAAATCAAATTTTAGTTTGTTTACTTTACCCACATTGCAAATTTGCGCCTAACACGCTAATTCATTAAAATAGTGCTAGCATATTTGGTAATTACAACTTACAGTGTTGTTATTGTCATAATCAATGCACTTACATTTATATGATTGTAATTATCGATATTACACCTGTATTTTATATTGCTTAGTTAAATGGCTGTTATGTCACTATGTAATAGTCATTATTTTCAGTTGTTATGTTTTGTTAGCTTAGCTCCGTTTTCTTTTACTAGTATTCTTTTTATTTTTCTGTTAAATTGATTAACATTAAGATTCACAAAATTCTTTAATCTTAGTTTAATTTTCTTTTAATGGTATCTCTTTTATTTTTCTCTTATTTTGTTAATAACAAACTTAATAGTTACCATTTAATTAAAGTCTAATATTTTTGTTTAAAGTATGCTTTGATTACTTTGTTTAAAATCATGTTTAGTATAATTTTAGGTTATTTAATAATATGCATCGTACATATGATAATTGTGAAACATGCTTTGCTTATTTTTGTTGGAAATCACAATTAGGTTAATTTAGGATGTTTGATTAGTTGATAGCATTGTATGCAATTTTGACTAGAATTTTGGTTACCTTTTATATTTTAATACCATGTCATATTAGTTTAAATCATGTTAGTGATATTGTATGCGAGTTTGTTTCATGCATTCTTTAGTTAAAAATTGCATACCGTAGTAATTAAAATTTTTCTTTTGATACTTGTTTTATTTGGTATTCTATATACATATGTTATGTATTTTTTTTATTTGATTTTGGATGTTCTCTCTTTACTCCCATATTTCGTTTTCAGCTAAAGACTATAAAGCTAAAAAAACCTTTGAAACTGGTTCACTATGACTTGTGTAGACTTATGACTATCCGAGCTAGAGGAGGCTTTGACTATTTTGTCAATTTTATTAATGATTACTTAAGATATAGATACATTTATTTAATGCACTGTAAGTCTGAATGTTTTGAGAAATTCAAATCAATTAAGGCGGAAGTAGAGAAGCGTCTGAAAAAATGTATCAAAATACTTCGATTTGACTGTGGTGGCGGGTACCTCTTTGAAGAGTTTAGAGATTATTTATCAAATGAGAGAATTATATTCCAGTTGACTGCACTGAGCACTTCACAGCAGAATGTGTAACAAAAAAAAAGTATATGACTCTTATGGAGATGGTGAGGTCTATGATGAGTTATTCAGATTTACTCAATTCGTTTTGAGGATTTGCATTAGAGATAACAGCTTTTATTCTGAACTTGGTATCTTCTAAGTTAGTACAGTTTACTCCTACAGAATTGCGGACTAAGCGCAAGCTTAGTCTAAGACATATTCAGATTTGGGGTGTCCAGCACATGTGCTAAAAGGGAATACAAATAAGTTAGAACCGAGAACGAAAGTCTGTTTCTTTGTTGAATATCCTAGGAAAATAAATGGCAGTTTATTTTATAATCCTAAGAATCAGAAAGTCATTGTCAGTGCCAATGCCCAATTATTAGAAGGGGATTATGTAATGAACCACAAGCCCAAGAGTAAAAATATTCTGGAAGAGCTGACAAAAAATACTAGTAGTACGGTAGAAGCGCCACGAAAAGTGTCATCGATATCCCATTATCTCGTCATAGTGGAAGGATTATCGGGACACGTGCATATCCTGAACCAGATCAGGGTGCTACCACTAACATGTCAGTTTCACAATCAGAGGAGTATGTGGGTAATGATGCACAGGATTCAGAATCAACATAGCGTATCACTTCTAGTACACAGATGTGGGAAGTACCTCGTCGTAGTGAGAGGGTTGTTCATCAACCCGATTGGTATATATTCTTGGGAAAGTCTTTTGACAGAATCCCAAAAGAAGTTGATACTGAACCCTGTAACTACAACGAAACACTTCAACATAAAGATGCAGAATTATGACAAAGGGCTATGAACTTAGAGATAAAGTCTATGTACTCTAATCAGATATAAAAACTTGTAGAACCACCTGAAAGGATAAAATTCATCGAATCCAAGTAGATCTATAAGAGAAAGAGAAGAGTAAATAGGAAGGTGAAAACCTTCAAAGTTAGATATGTTGCAAAAGAGTTTACTTAGAAAGAAGAGAATCGATTATGAGGAGACCTTTTAGTCAGTAGCCATGCTTAAGTCTATCCTAATTTTCTTATCTATTGCGGCTTATTTCGATTACAAAATTTGTCAAATGGACGTTAAGATAACTTTCCTTAATGAAAGTCTTGACGAATGTATCTATATGGTACAATCAGACGATTTCATAGTAAAAGGACAACATCACATGTTGTGTAAGTTTAAGATATCTATTTATATACTTAAGTAGGCATCTAGGTTTTGGAACACTCGGTTCGATCAAGAAATTAAGTCTTATGATTTTAATCAAAATCTTGACGAGTCATGTGTGAACAAGAAGCGTGATGGAAGTGTCGTGGTGTTTTTAATACTTTATGTGGATGATATATTGCTCATTGAAAATGATGCGAGGTGTTATCTTCGGTGAATGGAAAGTTATTCGGCTAGTTCGTATAAAAGACTTTGGAGAAATCAGTCACATTCTCAAAATCAAACTTAAGCGAGAAAAAAAATAGAGCATGTTGGGCTCATCACAAGCCACTTATATCAATACAGTCCTTACTCATTTTAGCATGCAGAATTTTAAGAAAGAATTTTTTTCTTTCAGGCATGGAATTAATGAGATAGAGAAGATAAAAACAATTCCTTATATTTCAGCAGTAGGAAGCCTCATGTATTCTATATTTTTCCCTAGACTTAACATATGTTTTGCCGTTAGTATGATTAGCAAATATCAGTCTAATCTGGAGCAAGAGCATTGGACAGCTACAAAATATATAATCAAGTACCTAAAAAGGATTAAAAATTATATGTTAGTTTACCAGGCAGATGGTCTAGTACTTTTGGGGTACATAGACTCGAATTTTTAATCAGATAAGATTTCTCAAAAGTCTATCTCGAAATATGTGTTTATGCACATCGAGAGTAAATATCACCTGATATGAGAGATTATGCAAAAATGTGATATTGCTATAACCAAAATTGTATCAGTAGACAACTCTACAGATCCTTTTACAAAGAGTTTACCAGCTAAGACTTTTGACAGTCATGTGGAGAGTATAGGAGTCAGATGTGTGGCAGTATAATTTTGAGTATAAGTGGAAGATTGTTAGGGTTGTATACTAAAAATCATGATTGTAATTTTAGTATTTAATTTTATTTTTTAATAAAATTAGTTTATCATTTTATGAGAATCTTAATGAGTAATGTATGCGTTTCATTATTTATTTAATATTGCGTATAGGTGTCTTTTATTG
>JAULJZ010000011.1:4586462-4613506 GCA_032270985.1 Heliamphora pulchella | reverse complement strand
AATTGGCAGTGTTCCAACTGCGAGAAGATGCTAGAGAGTGGTGGAAGTTTGCCAAGACCACTGTGGATGAGACATGGACTGCTTTTACGAGAGTCTTCTTGGAGAAGTATTTCCCGAGATCTTCGACAGATACTTACCGAGAGGAGTTCCTCTCCCTTGTTCAGGGGAATCTGTCTATGGTCCAGTATGAGGCCAAGTTCGCAAATCTGTCGTGATTTGCACCTGAGATGGTATTGACTGCGGAGTTGCGCACTCGGAGGTTTGAAAGTGGACTTCGACCTGCTATCAAGGATAGGGTTGCATCTCTAGATGTGGAGGTATATATTAAACTGGTGGAAGCGGCTATCCGGGTTGAGAACTCATTAGCAGATAGTCGCAGGATTAGAGAGAGCGGGAGTCAGCATGGCAGTGGGAATCAGAGGCGTGGGAACAACTGCAAGAGGTCATCTAGACCTAGTTCTCGTTTTATTGGATCTTATCAGCCGCAGTCGTCTGCATCTACACCTTTAGTGGCTTCGACAGGAAGGCCAGAACAGAGGAGGTTGATTTATTATAGATGCGGACAGCCGGGACATCGTTCAACTAAGTGCCCGCAGAAGGGCCAGGCTCAAAGTTCAGCACCCGTCCAGTCACAGGCGAGAGACCTACCTATCTGTTTTGGGAGTGGTCAGTCTGGAAACTTTCACAAATAGTGTCCCAGAGAAGGGAATGTCTAGGACACGACAGGAGCGTCGGTTGCTTCATCTGTGCAGAGGCGACAGGCTCCAAAGCAGCCTAGGGCTCAGACTTCTAGGTTTACGGAGGGAGATGTTTCAGCTCAGTCAGTGAGGCAGCCATCGACTCGGAGTTATTGTGGATAGACCAGACAGCCGCAGGCCAGGGCTTATGTTCTTACTGGTCGTAGTGTTTCCAAAGCACCAGTGGTGTCTGATGCTGCTGTTACTCCGGCCATGATCAGAGGTACTCTTCTAGTCTTAAGATCATGGGCCAGTGTTCTTATAGACACGGGAGCGTCACATTCGTTTATATCCTCTGCATTTGTATCTATATTAGGGTTGGAAATGGATTGGTTAGGTAGTACCTTGTGTGTGGAGACCCCAGTTAGTGGGAGTGTGACGCTGAGCCTTGTTTTTAGATCCTGCGTACTCGAGGTCACCGGTTGTTGTTTAGAGTATGATTTTATCATTCTAGACATGACCACGTTTGATATCATCCTAGGGATGGACTGGCTGACTACCTATCATGCCTATATAGATTGTGAACGACGGAGAATGTCGATCTATACCCCGGAGGATGATTGCTTCTACTTTGTGGGTGATCGAGATGAGAGCTTGGTGTCTGTGCTAGGTGCTGCGCGAGTTCGAGGGAACTTGGGTTCTCTCTTTTCTGCTCTCAAATTAGATATGCCAAATGAGGTCCGAGGGGAGTTACCCCCTGTGGTATGTGACTATCCAGACATCTTTCCTAACAATCTGTTTGAGTTGCCACCGAGCCATGATGTGGAGTTCTCCATTGATCTTGTTCCAGGAACTGCTCCTATCTCTATGCCATCTTATAGCTTTGCACCTGCTGAGTTGTGTGAACTCAAGGTGCAGTTGCAGGAGTTGCTAGACAAAGGGTTTGTACGGCCGAGTACGTCGCCGTGGGGAGCACTAGCCTTGTTCGTGAAGAAGAAGGATGGGTCGTTGAGACTATGTATAGGCTACAGGAAGCTGAACCAGGTGACGATGAAGAACAGGTATCCGATGCCAAGAATTGATGATTTATTTGATCAGTTGAGGGGCTCCCGCTGCTTTTTGAAGATTAACTTGAGGTCAGGGTATCATCAACTGAGGATTAGGGAGGAGGACATAGCGAAGACCGCCTTTCGGACTCGTTATGGTCACTATGAGTTTCTAGTTACGCCGTTCAGCCTGACAAACGCTCCAGCTACATTTATGGGTCTGATGAACCATATTTTCCACTCCTACCTGGATTGTTTTGTGGTCGTGTTCGTGAATGATATTCTGGTTTATTCGCCCACGAGGGAGATGCATGAGTAGCATCTGCACGTCATCTTGCAGCTTCTGAGAGAACATTGCCTATATGTGAAGTTTGAGAAGTGCGAGTTCTGGATGTCAGAGGTGAGATTCCTTGGGCACGTGGTGTCGAAGGATGGAGTATCAGTGGACTCATCGAAGACTGATGCTGTGATGGATTGGCAGCGACCGAGGAATGTTTTTGAGATCCGTAGTTTTCTGGGTCTAGCGGGTTATTACCAGCTGTTTGTGCAGGACTTCTCTAGGCTGGCAGCACCGATGACGCGCCTTATGGGCAAGGGAGTCAGTTTTGTATGGAGCGAGTCCTATGGTCAGCTTTCTAGGAGCTAAAGAGGAGATTGACCTGTGCATCGGTGTTGATTATTCCTGAGCGAGGTCTGGGCTATACAATATATTGCGACACATCACTTGACGATTAGGGCTGTGTATTGATGCAGGGAGGCAAGGTCGTAGCCTATGGCTCACGACAGCTGAAGATACACGAGAGGAATTACCCAACTCATGATCTGGAGTTGGCAGCCGTAGTCTTTGCTTTGTAGACATGGCGATATTATCTATATGGTGAGCATTTCAAGGTTTTCTCTGATCACAAGAGCTTAAAATACTTGTTTTCATATAAAGACCTGAATCTTTGCCAGCGATGGTGGATGGAGCTGTTGGGAGACTACGACTTTGATTTGCAGTATTACCCGGGGAAGGCAAATGTCGTAGCTGATGCGCTTAGCAGGAAATCTCATGGCTCATTAGCTTCTGTGGCTCTACGAGAATGGGATATGCTCGGGGTTGTTGGGGAGTTTGATCTGTGTCTCAGGGAGACAGAGGGAGGTACGACTTTATATTTTGTAGCTTCACAGCCTGCATTGATTGCACGATGCTAGAGGCTCAAACGACTGATCAGGAGGCTCAGATGATACGGGACCGCATTGCTAGCAGGAAGGACACAGCAGGATGGATGGTGAGTTCAGATCAGAGTCTGAGGTTGACCGGGCGTTTGTTTGTGCCAGAGTCGTGTCGTGTTGAGGTACTACATGAGTTTCATCACTCAAGTCTTGCAGTGCATCTGGGAGGCACGAAGATGTATCACGATCTACGTCGATAGTTCTGGTAGACGGGAATGAAAAGGGATGTGATCTGATTCGTCTCTCAATGCTTTACTTGTCAGCAAGTAAAGGTGGAACACTAGAGACCTACAGGGTTGCTGCAGCCGTTGCCTGTATCTGAGTGGAAGTGGGAGAATGTCATGATGGATTTTGTATCAGGATTTTCACGCTCGCCGAAGGGACACGATGCTATTTGGGTTATAGTGGATAGGTTGATGAAGTCTGCGCACTTCCACCCTATTCGAGTGAGAGACCCAGTGGACCGATTGAGTAGATTATACATTCGAGAGATAGTCTGACTACACGGAGTACCTTTGACTATCGTTTTTGATCGAGATCCGCGCTTTACATCGTGCTTTTGGCAGAGTCTTCAGGTGGCTTTGGGGATGAGCTTGACTTTTAGTACAGCATTTCATCCACAGACCGACGGTCAGTTTGAGAGGACCATTCAGATTTTGGAGGATATATTGAGAGCGTACGTGCTTGACTTTCGGGGTTCTTGGGAGGATCACCTATCATTGGCAGAGTTTGCATACAACAATAGTTATCAGTCCAGTATTGGGATGGCACCGTATGAGGCTTTGTATGGTAAACCATGTAGATCGCCGGTATGTTGGACAGAGGTGGGAGAGACCGCTGTTTTGGGACCTGACTTAGTACAGGAGACGACAGAGTAGATTGTCGTGATTCGCCAGCGTCTGGTGACAGCTCAGAGTCGCCAGAAAAGTTATGCGGATCGGAGGAGGAGACCGTTAGAGTTTGCAGTGGGGGATCACGTGTTTTTGAAGGTCTCGCCACGCAGAGGGTTGATGAGGTTTGGTCGTCGGGGGAAGCTATCACCACGTTTTATTGAACCCTTCGAGATCCTAGAGAGGATTGGGGTGGTAGCATACTGTCTGGCTTTGCCGCCTCAGTTAGCATCCGTGCACAACGTCTTTCACGTTTCTATGCTTCGGAGGTATGAGCTGGATCCGTCTCATGTTTTAGATTGGACTGAGTTGTGAGTTGATGAGGATGTCACGTATGAGGAATGTCCAGTGAGGATTCTGGATACGAAGAAGCAAGTGTTGCGGGGGAGAACGATTGCCTATGTCAAGGTTCAGTGGCTTCATCACGAGGTTAAGGAAGCGACTTAGGGGCTTGAGTCTGGGATGCGTGCTAGATACCCAGATCTGTTTATCTCGTGTCCTTATAGAGAATTTCGGGAGAAAATTTTCTTAAGAGGGGGAGAGTTGTGAGACCCCAAACCTTGTTAGTTTTGATATATATAAATGTTGACGTGTTTTTCCTTCGTGTTATATATCATCGATGCTTGATTTATGTTTTGGGTTGTAGAACAGCATGTATAGATGTGTTTTAAGCTTTTCTGGACTTTGTTTAGGCTTGTTTGGGTTGGCCTTAGAACACCAAAATCGAGACAAAATAGTAGGTTGAAAACCCTGAGGTTCGGTCGACTGGACAGCTATGTTCGGTCAACTGGACAGCTTTTTGAGTTCGGTCGACTGAACCAAGGGGTTCGGTTGACAGAACTATGACGGTTTGTGTTTCTCGAGGCACTTCAGTAGACTGAAGTGCTCTATTCAGTCGACCGAACGGTGTTTCTAGTGTGCCTATATGTATTCCAGCCCCTAGAATGTTTGGAGAAAAGCATCTTTCTTCATTTCTTCTGCCTTTTCTCTACATTTTTTACCCGCCCGAGCCTAGTTTTCGACGATCAGCTTGTGGATCCTTGCTATTCACGCTGCTAGCTTCGTGCTTGACCGATCAGATTCCTATTTCGACATGGTTCGAATTTCAAAGTTTTGAGTTTTGACTCGCTAAGGTAGGATTCTAGACCCTACTGCTGTATTAGGGTGTCATATGTAATTGCATGCTTTTTCACCGATAGAAAATGCATGAAATGTCATATATATGTTTAAACCTTGGTTTTTCGGGTAAAAAGCATGTTTTTCGCTTTTCTTGGTTCATTACATTATATGACTTGTGGTTGGACGATTTTGAAAGGATTTTCTTGAAAACTGTGGTTTTTGTTGAAAAACGGAGGATTTTGATGGAAATCTCAACATTTTATGTTTTGTAGGTTTGAAGCTCGCCTTCGGGGTTGAGTCTCAGGTTTTGAAATGTTTTGTTGAAAACGGGATAAAACATTTTGAAAATGTTTTGTTTGATTTTCATGTTGATGGATGGATCTATATATATGTATAATATATATTTGTGAGATGTTTTCGTAGTTGAGTTACGGTATTATTTTTAAAAGATTATCTACATGTACCGGTATGACGTGTATTTGGCACGAGTTGCCCTATGTGTAAGTCCGAAAATGTGCGCAGCATAGGTACTCATGTCCTTTGGGTTAGTCCCCGTAAATTGAGTGGTTACGTTCATAATGCTCCGTATAGAATCAATGTGTATCTAAGCGATCCCACGATATCTAAGGGTTAGATACTGAATAGGGATCTGTAGTTGCTAACTCTATCCTCTTGTGATTGAGTCGGTACATAGGATCTTACTCTTCTTATTCCG
Organism: Heliamphora pulchella; assembly: GCA_032270985.1. Taxonomy (NCBI): domain Eukaryota; kingdom Viridiplantae; phylum Streptophyta; class Magnoliopsida; order Ericales; family Sarraceniaceae; genus Heliamphora; species Heliamphora pulchella. The sequence goes on along the minus strand of JAULJZ010000011.1, from coordinate 4,607,844 downwards.
CAATGGTACATTCCGTGAGGGAACATTGTTTTGATTACTGTTTTTCCTTATCTGTGATGATTTACTTGCATTATTTACAAATTCATGGGTTTAGGGATGGAAACATGGTTTTATGATAATAAAACCATTTGGGAGGCTTGTGTTTGCTTGATGGGAAAACTTGTGGGTTTTGGATGGAAAACTATTTTGGATTTGTGGTTGAGTTCGCTCTCACCTTGTGATTGCATATTACCTGCTTTACAGCTTTATAGTCTATTTCTATTGGGCTTCGGCTCACGGGTAGGACTTTTCTGTAAAATTATTTTTAGGCGATGATGTGGATGAGGTGTAGCTCTGGTGATGGTTGTGGTGGCGGATGATTTTTTATAGTTTTCCTTTTGGTATGCCTGTTCCTGAAGGCAGTTTTGTACGCCATAAGGCGATATATACTTATGCATGTTATACAGGATGTTTACTTCTTATGAGAGATGCATTTTGGGTTTTTCTTTGATTTCAATAGGTGGATTGAATGTTTGAAAACCTATTTTCGTAAAACTGGTGTTTGGTGGTTTTTCACGGGACCCTGGGTTTTGGTGCGTGACAAAAATTGGTTCCAAAATAGCCGAAAAAAACTAAAAAAAATTGCCACCACTAGCGGCGGTTTGGGGTTGATTTTGACGGTATTTCAGAACGTTTTTTGGATTATTTTTTGAGCAATTTTTTGGGCATAATACAGGAGCAAAAATAATTGGAAAAATAGTCCAAAATAATAAAAAAATTGGAGGCAAAAATAGTACAAAAAAATCGACAACAGGCGGTAATTTTTCGGTGGCGGCACCGGGTTGTTTGGGGTTATTTTCGAAGCTTTTTCGAATCTATTTTTGAGATGTTCTTCAAGGTAATCTGTTGCTGGATATCAGTACTAAAAACAGGAGGAAACAAGAACCAAAACCACCACGGAAAAAGGCCCAACAATCGGCGGCAACAGGCGGCGGCACAAGGGCATGCGGCGGGGCTGTTTCGGCGGCCATCGAAAGCTATTTTTTGAGCTATTTTCGAAGCGGGGTTTTTATAGAAAAATAGCATTTTTCAAAATAAATAGATTCGAGAACAGAGTTCGGGAGAGGTAGCAAAAGCCACCTGAACTGGCGGCTTGCAGCGGCGCCGGTGGTCCCGTGGTGGTGGTGCTATTTTAGAGCTGTTTGGCGGGTGTTTTTTGATGTGTTTGAGGTTCGGGAGTGTTGTATATTTATAACACTGCATATTGAGGAATCTTGATGCAACTTGGATGCTGAAAGATGATTTACAAAAGAATTGAAAGATTACGAGTTATCTTTGAATAGGAGACTGAAACTGATTAGAGTTTCAATTTAATCATAAAATCGGGATGGATATATATCTTGTATTTATATTTTTGTAAATTGCGTGAATGATGTATATCTATTTTATATATTACTGTTAATTTAATTAATTCAAAAAATTTGATTTTAATTAAAATTTTATAATGGAATATAAAATTAAGTTTTTTTAATTAAAAATTTATAATTAAATGAAATTTTTTTAGATATTTTACTTTTACAAAATAACACATTTAAGATGATTTTTTTTATTAAATTGGATATATTTTAAAAATGTGGAAATTACTTTTGGATTTTGGATTAATTAAATAAAAAAATATTTAATCTTAATAAATTTTTTTTTCGAAAAATGTGTTACATAAAAATAAAATATTTAAATGCCTTTAATCACTATCTAAACTGTAAAATTAAAGAAAAAACTATGCATTCATCGGTTATTTCATTTGTTATGCATTAAAACATGGAAAGCTGGTTTGGCAAACCAGAATCTTTTGGATCGTGTACTCGAAAAGATGTAAGTGGTTGAGGAGATTTATTTCAAAAATCTAAGTGGGAGAAGAAATTTATTTATAGATAAATCTCTCGGTCTCCATCACCAGTTTATAGGTGATGTAATTAATTTTGCGTGTTGGCAGTAAGGCCTTCCTCCCTATAGGACATGATTAATTACAGTATCGTCAGTACGAACTTCCTTCAAAGATAATTCTAAATAATTGTTAGTGTGCATCACTTCTGCATCTGAAGGGTTCATTGTGAAGCGACTGATTTGGGATTAGGTGATGGTTAACATTTAGATGTAAATAATAGTATTTTCTCCATTTGAGTCACTACTATTATTTGTTGGACCAAAACTATGTCAGTTGTTTAATTTTACTTAGTATGGTCTGTTGCCTAGATAGTAAAATTATTAAGAATTTGCTTGTCTAGACAAACGATGGATAGTAGATGTCCTCCCATTGAGGAATGCTATTCACAGGGTATCAGGCTGTTGGCGATTTTTTTTAAATGGTAGAAGGAACCAATTTGAAAATAAATTCAAAGTTTTTCTGATCATAATTAATAGTTAATTTTAATTATGTGATTCTCATGATTAAAATAGTTTTCAATCCTCTCGCGTCAATACTCAAAGAAAACAAACTAATAGGACCAAACTATATAAACTGAAAAAGAAATTTAGACATTGTCTTAACTGCTGAGGATTACAAATTTGTATTAACTGAAATTTATCCACCAGTACCTGATGAGGGGGTGACCGAACAGAAAACCTGAGCCCATTAGAAGTGGCAAAAAGGCGATCGGATGGCTCGCTATTATATTTTGGCTTTCATGTCAAATGTCTTACAGCATCAGCATTAGTCTATACCCAATGCCTATGACATGATTATGAACCTCAAAAAAATGTTCAGGGATCAAAATCGTGCTGTTAGGCAGGTGGCCATGAAGTCTCTTATGAATACAAGTATGGCTGAAGGCACCCCAGTTAGGGATCATATTCTGAAGATGATCACTCTTCTGAATGAACTGGAGATCCTAGGAGCTAAAATTGACGGGGAAGCCCAGGTTGATATCAATCCACAGTCACGGCCTGATAGCTTTAAGTAGTTCTGCCTAAATTATTCCATAAATAAGCTCAATTTTTAATTGGAAAAACTTTTTAGAGAACTTCAAGCAACCAAAGGTGTTCTTAGGAAGCCATGTACTGTGCATGTTGCTGAAAAGGTTCTTCATCTAATCTGAAAGGCAAGAAAAAGAAAAAGGTTCAGAAACAGGGAGGCACAAGTCCAAAAGCAGCTAAAGGGTCAAAAGCTGGTGTGAAGAAGCCGAGAGGCAAGTGCTATCACTGTAACCAGTTTGGGCATTGAAAAAAGCAGTGTCTAATTTTTCTCAGTAAACAGAACAAACCAGATAATTTTTGTTCACTAGTGGTTGAAACATTTTTAGCAGTATTATCTACTAGAACCTGATGCATAGATACGGGAGCCACCAATCATGTCTATAATTTTTTCAAGGGTTCTAGGAAATCAGGTAGCTTAGTGGTGGGAAAATATATCTACATATGGGTAATAATACAAGGGTGGCAGCAATTATAGTCGGAGATGTCACTCTCAATTTTATTAGAGATAGGATTTTACTTCTGAAATATTGTCGATATGTACCTTTAATTAGAAAAAAATTTAATTTTGATTTTTAGTTTAATAAAGAATAAATATTCTGTTTATTTTAATGACTCTGTGGTTATGAAGAAAAATAAACATTTTATTTTTTTTGGTACATTGGTGGATGATCTGTATGTTATATCTCCTATCTCTTCTACATTGCAACTAACTGAATTGAATAACACATCAATTTACCATATAAGAGAAAATTTCCTTCTTTAATGAACCAAACGTTTCTTTGGCACTTACGCTTGGGTCACATTAATCTAAAAAGAATAAATAAATTGGTAAAAGATGGACCTTTGGATTTATTGGAAGTGGAGGCACTTCTAGTCTGTGAGTCCTGTTTAGAGAGTAAGATAACCTAGAGGCCCTTTTTGGCCAAAAGCTATAGAGCTAAAGAACCGTTGGAACTGGTTCATTTTGATGTGTGTGGTCCTATGACAATCTAGGTTAGAGGTGGCTTTGAGTACTTTGTCAGTTTTATTGACGACTACTCAAGGTATAGATACATTTACCTGATGCACCGTAAGTTTAAATATTTTGAGAAATTCAAAGAATTCAAAACCGAGGCAGAGAAGCATCTGGGTAAAAATATCAAAACACTATGATCCGACAATGATGGGGACTACCTCTTTAGAGAGTTTAGAGACTACTTATCGTCAGAAGAGATTATATTCCAGTTGACTGCATCGGGCACTCTGCAGCAGAACGGTATAGTATAAAGAAGGAATAGGACTCTTATGGAGATGGTAAGGTCAATGATGAGTTATTCAGGATTATCCGATTCATTTTGAGAACTCGCATTAGAGACAGCGGCTTATATTCTGAACTTAGTACCTTCTACTCCCACAAAATTGTGGACCGAGCATAAGCCTAATCTGAGACATATTCAGATTTGGGAGTGTTCAGCACATTTGCTGAAAGAGAACTCGGAAAAGTTAGAATCGAGGATAGAAGTCTGTTTCTTTGTGGGGTATCCTAAGAGAACGAAGGGTGGTTTATTTTATAATGTTACAGATTAGAAGGTCATGTTTTTTGGGTAATTAATTGTAACATAAAAAGGAAAAAAATATATGAATCTAAGGGGCATACCCCAGGCAGTTACATCACAAAACAAACAAAACAAGGAGACAAAGCAACATAAACCACAAACCCCCACATGAGAGCGGGGGAGAAAAACTAACCAAACAAAAACCACATACAACCCCCATTGAAAGAACAATCAATTTAAATGATCAAGAGACGGTTTCGTCTTTTTCTTACTACTGGACTGCTTAGAATGCTCACTCCCCGCCTTCTGATGAGAAGGGGAGAGAGAAGGTTCATACTCACCATCCAAGAGGGCTTGGGACCGTTGTTTTTTTTTCTTTTTCTTACGCACAAGCACGCTGAAGGGATTGGAAGTAGGGGTTACTGATGCCGCTTGCTCCCTAACACCCATCTTTGTTGTATTTGAAAATTCCTTAGAAGCTGCACGATTTCTAGGCCTCTCATAATCACCCGCATCCACAAGTGAGAGGTGTTCTTCATACTTCATCAAAGAACTATCCTCCTCTTGCTCCCTATTACCCGCATATGTGGGTTTTGTTACCTTCACTCCAACATCAACAGCCGCAGGCACATCAGCCACCTTGCTAATAGCTCCTTTCTGCATAACTTTACCAATAACAATAGTATCATGAGTAACACTTCTACCATTCCCAACTTGAAACATCTCTCTACGGTTTGCATTCTTAACAACATCTGCCTTAATATCCTCAGGTTGATCATAGGATTGAATCTGCATAGTAAGGTAACACTTGCTAGTTTCGTGACCAAAAACATGACATGTCGAACATATTCCAGGAAGACCTTGAAATTCCACACGAATAGTCACAGATTCACCCGCACATCTAATAATGATCTCATGCTTTAAAGGAGTGATCGCATCGATCTCGACACATACTCAAGCATAAGAAATGTGTTTCTTAGATTCCGTAGCCCGATCTAAGAACAAAGGCACACCCAAAACACTAGCAATTCTGCTTAAGCACTGCGCATTCCAAAACTCTAGAGGTAAGTCAAGGAGTTTTACCCACACCGGGATCTTAACCATAACCTCCTTAGATTAACATAGACAACGCCTCCATCGTTTAAGAATAAGGAGTTTACCCAAAAAGTGCCAAGTACCCTTTTCTAACACACTTTTCATCGCCTCCCGACTTTGAAATTTAAAGAAGTAAAACCCTTTGTCATTACCAAGAACATCAGTTAACCCGAATTGCGTTCATAGGGTTTTGGCAGTTGCCCTAACCAGAGCAAAGGGCATGTTTACATCCAGAAAATAACCTACTAGGCATACTGCCCATTCCTCATCATCGATAAATTCATTACCAATATCAACATAAGCTTCATGCTCTGGATTCTGTACTTCAATATTCTCAAGGTAAGAACTAGAAGAACTACGATTTGTCAACAAAGATGCCCAATTTTTAGCATGAGGCGGGCAAGGCTTTTTGTCAAGCACCTCACCTGTAGAAATATTCCCTACTCCCGCATCTTCAATACCCTGACTGGACATGCCAGCTCCATTACCCAATCGACCTCTGCCATAATGGATTCCTCAGCCACGGAAGCCTCTACGGCTCCTTAGCATGGCTCGAGGGGCAACACCACTAGAACATGATTCAAAAATGTCCATATCTAGGATTGGGACAGAAGTACCTTGCATTGTGTGGTCGCCATGGGAGTGACCCAATTTAGCTTCAATGTTAGCTTTACGTCCCGAGCTGAGAGGGCTAAGACCTCTTCGTGCTCGATTCAGCGCCTCAATGGAAACTCTTTCAAAACAAGCGTGGAACGCAACTGAACCAGGGGTTGAAGAAGCTTCAACAACGCCACTATCCAATAGACCGTAAGGCGTATGAGATTTTTCCACAGCAGAAACCTTACCCTGCTCTGTTACTTGCTCCCGTAATAAATTCCCACAAGGTGATTGAGGAACAAGCCTTGGCTTTAATTCTTGAATGGGAGAAGAACTCCCTGAACTAGGAGAACCTATCGCACAGTCACGAAGGTCGGCGACCGTGCTTGATGTTGCTTCTCCACACAGAGTCTTCAACGAACCCTCACAGTGCTTTAAAAGCCTACTTGGGTCCTGTGCCAAGTATATAATCTGGTTATTAATCTTTATCGCCAGCGATAATGGAAGACCCTAGCACGTGATTATATTTGCACCTTCAATCGCACCTAATTTCACACACATCTACATTGCGTCTCACATAGCTACGAATTTCTGATAAGAAGGTCATTGTTAGCACTAATACCCAATTTTTGAAATAGGATTATATTATGGACCGCAGGCCCAAAAGTAAAATTGTTCTAGAAGAAATGAGAGAAAATAATAGCAGAATGGAAGAGGAACCACAAGTCACTAATATCTCATTACCTCGTCATAGTGGGAGGATTATTGAGACAAGTGCAGATCATGATCAGGGTGCTACCATTAATTTTCTTGAGGAGCATGTGCGTAATGATGCACATGAATCAGATTCTGTATAGCGTGTTACTGGTAGTACACAGACGCAGGTAGTGCCTCATCGTAGTGGGAGGGTTGTTCATCAACCCGATCAGTATATATTTTTTGGAGAGTCTTTTGATAAGATCCCAGCAGAACAGGATACCGAACCCTGTAACTACAATGAAGCACTTTAGGACAAAGATGTAGATCTTTGGCAAAAGGTTATAAATTCAAAGATGGAATCTATATATTCTAATCAGGTCTAAAAACTTGTAAAATCACCTAAAGGGATAAAACCCATTGGATGTAAGTAGATCTATAAGATACCGAACCCTGTAACTACAATGAAGCACTTTAGGACAAAGATGCAGATCTTTAGCAAAAGGCTATAAATTCAAAGATGGAATCTATATATTCTAATCATGTCTGAAAACTTATAAAATCACCCGAAGGGATAAAACCCATTGGATGTAAATAGATCTACAAGTGAAAGAGAGGAGCAGACGAGAATGTTGAAACCTTCAAAAGAAAAGCTTGTTGCAAAAGGGTTCACTAAAAAAAAAGAAATCGATTATGAGGAAACCTTTTCGCTGATAGCCATGCTTAAGTCTATCTGGATTCTCTTATCTATTGTGGCTCATTTCAATTACAAAATTTGGCAAATGGATGTCAAGACAACTTTCCTTAACGAAAGTCTTGACGAGTGAATCTTATGATACAACTAAACGGTTTCATAGCGAAAGGGTAGGAGCACATGCTGTGCAAGCTTAAGAGATTCATTTATGGACTTAAGCAGGCATCGAGATCTTAGAATATTTGGTTTGATCAAGCCATAAAGTCTTATGATTTTGATCAGAGTCCAGATGAGTCATGTGTGTACAAGAAGCGTGAGGGAAGCGTGGTAATCTTTCTAGTACTTTATGTAGATGATTTTTGCTTATCGAAAACGATGTGGGGGGTATTATCTTCAGTTAAAGTATAATTATATGGACAGTTCAATATGAAGGACTTAGGAGAAGCCACTCACATCTTTGGGATCAAGCTTTTGCGAGATTGAAAATAAAGGCTGTTGGGCTTATCACAAGCAAAGTATATCGATGATATCCTTACTCGTTTTAGCATGCATGATTTCAAAAAAGAGTTTCTCCTTTTAGGCATGGAATCACTCTATCCAAGGATTAGTGTCCTAAGATACTTGATGAGATAAAGAAGATGAAGGCGGTTCCTTATACTTTGACAGTAGGAAGCCAAATGTATGCTATGCTTTGCATTAGACTCACATCTGCTTTGTTGTTGGCATGGTTAACAGATATCAGTCTAACCCAAGGCAGGAGCATTGAACTGCGATAAAAAATATAATCAAGTACCTAAAAATGACTGGGGATTATATTTTGGTTTACCAGATAGATAGTCTAGTACCTTTAGGATACACAGACTCGGATTTTCAGTCAGATAAAGATTTCAGTAAGTCTACCTCAAGATATGTGTTCACCTTAGGAGGTGGAGCTATTAGTTGGAGGAGTATCAAGAAGTTCTGTATTGCTGATTCCACCATGGAGGTCGAGTACGTGGCAGGTTTTGAAGCAGCCAAGGAGGCCGTTTGGCTTAAGAACTTCCTGTTGGATCTAGATGTGGTGCCTTCAGTTCAGTTGGCTATTACACTTTTTTGTGATAATAGCGGAGCGATTGCAAACTCAAAGGAGCCAAGAGTCCACAAGAAAGGAAAGCACATTGAGTGTAAGTATCATCTAATATGAGAAATTATACAAATGGGTGATATTACTGTGATCAAGATTGCATTAGGAGACAACCTTGCAGATTCTTTCACAAAATGTCTACCGGCTAAGACTTTCGATAGTCATGTAGAGGGCATTGGAGTCAGATATATGATAGCATGGTCTTGAGTATAAGTGAGAGATTGTCAGGGCTATATACTAAAAACCATGGATTTATTTTCGTTTTAATATTTAATTTTATTTTAATAAAATTATTTTTCTATTTTATGAGAATCTTAATGAATAATCTATGCAATATCATTTCTTTAATTTATGCATGGTTGTCCTTTATTCTGTATAATATTTAATTTGGTGTGTAGAGAACGGCTTGCACAGAGAAAACTAGATTATAGGTTCTTGCAAAATATAAGTTTTTGTTCATAGTTTAGATGGAAATAGACAAACCATCGGTACGACTATATCACAGAGTTTTAGTAGGTCTGTCTTGGTTACGAGAAACAAATAATAGCGTCGTCTATTGTTCTGACTCGCTGTGCTAATACATTTTGTATGTATCAAACAGGACCACATTAGGGTAATTAATTTTATACTAACTATATAAATTAATTCACACTCCAAGATTATTATGAGTGCTTATGCTCTTAATCTGGAAATAATTATTATTTTCGTATATTTAATATTCGTTATTTTGATTCATTAGAGGGATGCGATATTATATAGGTCTATAGTGCCGGTAAGTTAGATAGTAGTATTAATCATATGGTGAATATTAATTATAGACAGAATTCACATCTTGATTGTTTGGGATTGATGATATTCCCTTAAAGAAGCTTATAAGTTTTAACTGGGCAAAACCCTGCAGGTGAATTTGATTATCCGACAGTCAAATAAATTAAGCGGAAGGGCTTAAGTAATTTTAATGATACCGATTAAATTAAATTGTCAGTAATTAAATTTAATTGGCCGGTATCGAAAATCTTAACGTGGGTAGATGAGTTAAGCATTTAATAACATGAGCTCAATACAAATGCTTCTTGAGATTATGGCTAAGAGTGCAATTATAATTATTTAGTGGTATGAACTCTAATTTAGTATTTTATGAAAATTATAGAAACCGTTGCAATATTTTCATAATTACAGAAACCGTTAGGAGGTTTGCATATTTGTAAAAACCGCTGAATGGGTATCTAGGTTACACTAGAAGTTAATGTCATAATTACTCCACAGGTCCCTGCTGTAATCCTATAAATATGCGGGTAGGCTGAACCAAAATCATAAGTGGTCTTTCAAGACTAAAGTTGTCCAGGTTCTGTCAGTACCAATTCTCAAAAGATCGTAGCCCACACTACGTTCGGGAATCGCATCGGGAATACAGTAGAAGGTTTGACCAGAGCTTCAACTCGAGAAATCAAAATTCATAGTTGAAGAATTGACCAAAAGGTATTCATCTGAATTAATCGTGGTGGCACGAGTTTTATTTTTGATCGTTCGACATCAAAAAATTTTATTTGAAGCCTATTTCGTCGATTACTCGCCCAGTTTTATTTTTTCAAAATACCATTTACAATTCAATGATCTTGGCAGTTTGCCTCCAACAGATGTGCCCTGGATATTCCCTCTCTAAGGGCAGTCCTTATGACTATGTCATGTCTGACTGCATCTAAAACATGTAGGTGGTGGTCCCCTTCCTTAGGACTGGTTTAGAAAGTAGCGCTGAGACTGTTCTTGTACCTGCCTCTGTGTTTGCCCCTTCTACGGGCAATACCTAGATCTATGCCTAAGCTGTCCACATATATAACAGAAGGACTCCCTAGGCTCATGACGAGCTATAGAAACCACAGATGGTATAGGGGCTGAGCGTTGCCTCTAATACAACCCCTGGGGTAATGAACTCATGCTACCCTATCTTTGCCTCTGTTTCTTGAATGGACGTCCTCTTGATTGAGTGCTCATAGTCACTGACTGTAAGGTGCTCTCTCTAATTCTTCGATTATTGGCCAACGTGTTCTCTACTGTAATTTTCGCTTCCACTAACTCCAAAAAGACCCAAACTCTTAGTGCCGCCACTTTTCTCATATAATAGTTCATAATCCTCTCTTAAATCACTTTGCCCTCAATTAATCGATCGACATCACCTTCTAAGCAAACTTCAATAAACTAGTAAACTTCGCTTTATATTGTATAACAAGCATAGTTCCCAATAACAGTGATAAGAAATCCTCCCTATTGGTGTCTCGAATAGACTCGGGAAAGTACTTTTCTAAGAACACCGCTGTGAACACATCACACGTGTCCTCAATCATAGTCCTCAAAAATCTCCACTCATTCGCATCACCCCGCAGTTGAAACGTCGTAAAACTAACTCTCAAATCTTCTTCCATGATTTGCAAAGTATCGAGGATCCTTGTAATCACTTCTAGCCACTCTATCGCTATTTTCGGATCGAGTTCTCCTGTATAGGTTGGGGGATTCAAACGTTGAAATTCCCTTATCATTAAGGCAGCCCTTGGTTTTGAATTCCTCGTCCCACCCAAGTTGGTCTCAACTATAGCCCTCAACGTGTTCAGTATCACTTGCGTAACATCTACACCACCATCTTATTCCTGCGGGGCATTAGCATCCCCTCCTCAGGAATCAATGCTTCAACGTGCTCTCGGTCGCGGCCGCGATCGCTACCGCGACCTCTGCCCCTTCCTTGCCGGGGTAACATCACTATATGGAAGAAATGTAAACCATCAATACTCAATTCATAAATACATTGTTCCCCCTTCATATGTTGTGAGACCCTAAACCGTTTTCATTTTCGGCATTTTTCGACGTGCGTTTGGTGTTTTCGTCGTTGCATGATTATATGCGTTTTGATGCATGTTTGAGGGTAGAAATGTATGCAGGAAGGTTCTGTGTGTGCGCTCTATCGGCTGAAATGAGCTCTGGACGAGGCATATGTGTACGTGCTACCGGTCAGCTGAAATGAGGTCCTGACGAAGCACTTGTGTGAATGTGGGTGTGTATGTTATCCGAAGGGTTGAAACGAGATCCTGAGGAGTCTTGTGTTACATGGATTGCATGAGCTACATTATGGAACAGATACTACCAATTTTGAATTGTTTTTAAGATTCGTGGGTGTTGTGATGTGAAAATCATTTTCAAACTATTTTTCGAGGCTCTTGTGAGTCCAACATGGTTATTATTCTCGCTTTCCCTTACTTGTGAAATTGTTTTTAATGGCTTGAAAGAGAGTCAAATACTACACCTCGTTTTTCTAGCATGTTTAGCTTATACTGCATGTGCTTTTTAGTATCTGCTGAGCCTTGGCTCACGATGTGAGTTTAAAATGTTTTTCTGGCACCGGTCATGCAGGTTGATCTAGAGGTGCCGGAAGGACGAAAGATCTATAGTCTTCCCTTTTGATAGTTTTTGGAACATGTATGTTGTAACATCTTTTTCAGCGTTGGAGCCGTGTAATGTAAGCCGTTTGGCGATTATATATAATTCATGTATGGTTTATTTTAGAGAGTGCATTCTCGGGTTGGGTTGTTGTTTGGTTATTTTTGGGTGTTTCACGTGGCTCGGAGTTTGGGGCGTGACAACTTGGTATCAGAGCTCTTGGTTCGAATACCTAAGAGACGTGGAAAAAGGGTGCAATACCGTGTGAGGTTGATTGCGTGTGCTTGACTGTATGTGTTTAGATGCTTTAATAACATGACGTGTCAGCATGTTAGATATGTGAATGATATGTATATGTGAGCATGGAGGTTGAACTGTGGGATTGATTAGTCCTGCCTTTGGACGTTTGGATTAACAAACTCAGGAGCCAAGTTAGAAATGCATTTAGCTGACGTGATTTCTAGCAGAAAATCTGAGTATGTTATCCAGATTGACGTGTCATTCTTGTCGGTTCTCCTCGGTATGTGGGGTTTATTTAGCATGAACCTACGTGGCTATGTGTTAGCATGTTTATATGCTTAATGTTTATGTTCATGCTGTGTGATGCATCTTATATGATGTCTTCTTTCATACAGGCGCGATGTCTACGAGGAGAGGTCGAGGCCGTGGTCGAGGCTGTGGTCGTGGTGTTGGCTAAGGGGATATTCCTATCCCTGATGGTGGGGATGCAAATGCTCCCCTGGGACCAACGGACGTGACGGAGTTGTTGCGTGTGATGGTTAGTTCTATCCAGCAGCTAGTTGCTAGGGGTGAGACTGTTAGGGAGAGAGAGGCGGTGCCTAAGGCGAGGGTCACAGTAGCGATGCGGGAGTTCAAGCGCATGGATCCGCCTACCTTTGCTGGAGATCCTGATCCTCTTATGGCGACAGAGTGGTTGGAGCTGATGACTCGGGTCCTTGACATGCTGCAGATCATGGAGGATGAGTTGCAGATTTCCTTTGCCACCTTTCAGCTGAGGGGTGCTGCTCACGCATGGTGGAGATATGCCAGGGGCACAGTGGGGGTTACTTGGACAGCTTTTACAGGAGTATTTCTAGAGAAATATTTTCCAGCCTCGATGTGGGACTTGTGCAGAGAGGAGTTCTATACTCTCAAGCGGGGGGCCATGGACGTTATGCAGTACGAGCTTGTCCTGGTTTGCACCAGAGGTGGAGTACACAAATGAAATGCTTTCGATGAGGTTTGAACGGGGCTTGAGGCCAGCGATCAAGGAGCGAGTGGCTGTGATGGGATTTCATGTGTTCAGAGAGCTGGTGGAGGCAACAGCGAGGGTTGAGAATGCTTTGACTGAGACTCGGGTTGCGAGGGATGCCAAGACATCATAGGATGGGATGGAGGTACAGACAGGTGGACGCTCCAGCAAGAGGCAGAGGTCCTCTGGTTCTAGCTTTTATCCATCTAGACCATAGCCGTTTTCAGCACCATTACCATCAGTGGCTTCGTCTGGGAGGCTAGAGCAGAGGGAGTTGACCTATTTTTGATGCAGGCAACCTAGGCATCGTACGGCAGATTGCTTACAGCCAAGGCCATCCCAGAGTTTGGCACCAGTGCTGCCGTAAGGGAGGGAATCACCAGTTTGCTATGGGTGTGGATAGTCTGGACATATTCACAGGAATTATCCTCAAGGAGGCAGAGCGCCGAGCACGAAAGACACACCAGTGGGTTCGTATGTGCCGGGTTCATCAGAGTACTGACAAAAGCCTTCTGTAGTTCACGTTTCCAGGTGACAGACAAGCGAACGTCAGTTCAGTCGGTGCGACAGCCGACAGCGCTGAGTACTTGTGGACATGACAGGATGGGGTTGCTCTGAGTGTATTCTCTTATAGCTCCTAGCGCACCCAGGGCACCTACAGTGCTTGATGATGCAGATGTTTCTCCAGTGCGTAGAGGTACTTTCTGTGTATGCTGACATTGGGCCAGTTTCATGTTGTATCTGTTTGGGGAGTTGGTAATGGTTTTCTACGGGTGATGTGCTGTGTTGAGGCAGTGGTTGATGGGGATGTACGGTTGAGGTGAGTTGTAGATCCCGTGTCTCGGATATAGTTGGCCATTGTTTAGGATGCCTGACCATGTTTGACTATATCCTAGGAATGATTTGGCTGACCATCTCATATGCATGTGTTGATTGCAATTGACGGTTTGTTTCTTTGACCTTGCATTATATTTCAGGGGCGAACTTCCTTTAAGGGGGGTAGAGTTGTGAGATCCTGAACCGTTTTTTTTTTCCGGCATTTTTCGACGCGCATTTGGCATTTTCATTGTTGCATGATTATATGCGTTTTGATGCATGTTTGAGGGTAGAGATTTATGCAGGGAAGGTTCTGGGGGCCGTAGGGTGTTACAGTGCGAATTTTGAAAATTAAAAAAAAAAAGATATTTTGGAGACCTAAAAATATCTAGAGTTAGATATTTTCAAAAGATATTTTTCAAAACTTCTCTAGTATGTTTTCCGTTTTCTCTCTGCCTTCCCTCTAACTTCTCGGGGGCCCGGGGGCCTGGGGCTCGATTTTTAACGATCCAACAGCGGATTCTTGCTTTTGGATTCGTTGTCTACACAACCATCCAGACAGAATTTCATTCTGGCAAAGCTCGATCTTGCACGTGGTTCGAGAATTTTGAGTCTTTAACTCACCGAGGTAGGATCTTAGACTCTCATATCTTATAAGGGTGCTACGTGTAATCGTGTGTGTTTTTAACGGTTAGATTGTTGTAGATCTGATCTTGTTTAAAAGTTGGATTTTTGGGTTTAAAACCTGTTTTTGTTGATTTCGGTGGATGGAATCGGGTATCAGGAGTTTCTTTTGAGGTCTTAGTGCTAGGTCTGGGCATGTGTATGACCGAAAGTGTTGAATCGGTGTTTGGAGGTGTTGATTTGAGGTTTGGAGGCTGGAACCCGTAGCTCAAAAACGATGTTCGCCCCAGTTCAGTCGACCGAACCTATGAGTTCAGTCGACTGGATCTTGGTTCTTGAGTTCGGTCGACTGGACCTCGAGGGTCAATCGACTGGACAGTGCTTTGAGGCGTTTTTCATGGTTTCTAGTGTGTTGTTCAGTCGACTGGGGGTTAGGTCCAGTCGACTGAAGTGTTGGGGTGCGTTTTTGGTGGTTCGGTGGTTGGGTTGTGGTTTCTAATCGGTGTCCTTTGGTATTCAACTGATTAATTTATGGGATTAGTTGATTCAAATACCTATGGACCCCTTTTGGGGTTCGGTTGGTCGTGTGGTGGTTTCGGGGTTCGTGTCTTGATCCCAGGTGCTTGTTTAGATGCCGTCCTTGGGTTGACGTGCATGGTTAGGTTTGGGTGTTGTGACATGGTTGTGTGCATGACGGTTAAGCACGAGAACTATGAGTCCGTGGTTTGGTTTTAAGGTGAGGTTTTGGTGAGAACCAGGTTTGTGGGTTTGGTGTTAGCCTTTGGTTAGGTCAAGTTCTGTAGGTTTGTTGTTCGTGTTGGCGCGTATAGGCATCGTGGGTCCAGGTGTAAGGACGTCGGGTTACATGGCGGGTGGCGTCGTGGTGTGAGGTTATATGTGGCTATGTGCTTTTATAATTGGCTTTGTACATTTATAACTCTTTTTCATTTATGTACAAAATATGTAAGTGGATTACATGGTATTGATATCGTTATGTGTAGCGTGGTTTATGCTTTAAAATCCAGAGTTTTATAGGCATGTGACGTGGTTGGTGAAACGTAGTGTTGGTACGTGGTTTTATGCATTAATTCCTGGTTTAGGTTTGCATATGTGTATGGAATGGGATAGATGTTAATTCCGATTAACGATGCACAAGTGCGTGTGTAGGTGTGTGTACGCTCTGTCGGCTGAAATGACGTCCTAACGAGGTACTTGTGTGTGTGCGCTCTATCGGCTAAAACGAGGTCCGGACGAGGCATATGTGTACGTGCTACCGGTCAGCTGAAATGAGGTCCTAACGAGCATGGGTGTGTGCTATCGGTCGGCTGAAATGAGGTCCTAACGAAACACTTGTGTGAATGTGGGTGTGTGTGCTATCCAAAGGGTTGAAACGAGATCCTGAGGAGACATGTGTTACATGGATTGCATGAGCTGCATTATGGGACGGATAATACCAATTTTGAATTGTTTTTAAGACTCGTGTGTGTCGCGATGTGAAAACAATTTTCAAACAGTTTTTCGAGGCTCTTGTGATTCCAACATGATTATTATCCTCGCATTCCCTTACTTGTGAAATTATTTTTAATGGTTTGAAAAAGAGTCAAAAATTACACCTCGTTTTCCTAGCATATTTAGCGTATACTACATGTGCCGTGTAGTATCTGCTGAGCCTTGGCTCATGATATGTGATTTGAAATATTTTTCAGGTACCGGTCACGCAGGTTGATCCGGAGGTGCCAGAAGGGCGGAAGATCTGTAGTGTTCCCTTTTAATAGTTTTTGGAACATGTATGTTGTAACATCTTTTTCGGCATTAGAGCCGTGTAATGTAAGCCGTTTGGCAATTATGTACAATGCATGTATGGTTTATCTTAGAGAGTGCATTCTCGGGTTGGGTTGTTGTTTGGTTGTTTTTGGGTGTTTCACGTGGCTCGAAGTTTGGGGCATGACATGTGTAAACAAACTTAGTACATGTAAACACGCTTGAATAAACCCAAACATAATCACACAAACACATATCCACACACCGAGGATGATCCTTAGGAATAACACGCCAATCTGGGTAACTAATTCAGATTTTTCATACAAAGAACATCGGCCAAATGCTTTTCTATTTTGAACCCCAAAATAGTTGATCGAACACCCAGAGGGAAGCCACATCATCCTAAGACTCAACCCTTCACACAAACATAAACACGTATCACATGTAAATCAAATCATATGCATGTCCATGCAGACACATAATTCATGCTGTGTAGTGGTGCCTATATCATCAAATAATCCACGTACAAAAATCATCACCCACAACTCATAGGTATTCAAACCTAGAGCTATGATACCATTTGTCACACCCTAAAACCCAAGACGTCGAGATCCGAGAGTGAAGAGGACATATATATACATATATAGTGAAACACCCCGGTCCGGACTCTAGTAGTAACCACCTAGATTGTAACAATCCGACCCGGACCCTAGTTGTAACAGCCCAGACTGTAACTACTCACAGAACAATCTAACCCAGACACTAGTATTACCGACGGTTAATTGACAAGATCTTAGGTCGCTGCATGAATAAAAGAAATCCTAATTAACCCAAAGCCCTAAAATTGACCTTAAAAACCCTAAAAGAGACCAAATACTCAGAGGCAAAGCCCTAACACTTAGAAAATTCTCAGAATAACTTAAATTAAATAAATAACATAAAATATTAAATTAAAAATCAAAAATTCCCATAACTAAGGTAAAATGACCATTTTGCCCCTAGTACAGCAAAAAGTTTCAAAAATCTAAAAATTGACATATGAACATTCAAAATTAGATATTTATATATAATTAATTAATAAAATACAAAATAACAACAAAAATGACCAAATTACCCTTGCATGGCCGGCCACCTATGAGTATTGCCCCAAAAAGTCACTTTTTACCTTTTTAAGCTTAAAAATGAGAAAAAAATGTATAAATTAAGCATTATTTTGACCCAACACTTTTTATACAAGTAATATATATAATACTATAATAATATAGCTCAACAAAAGCAGACAAATAATTATTTAAAATCTCTACGCAATAAATAAGTCAAAAAGCTAATTTTAGTCAAACTAACTTAATTTAGCTTAAAAGCCTACACTTATTTATTTAACAACTATCAAAATTATAATAAATCATGGAAAGACTAAATTAATTATAAATACATTAATATAATAGGTTTTAGCAGGTTTAGGTATATAAAATTAATATTTTATGCATTTAAATACACAAAAATGCACCAAAATACATTTTAAAATCCAAATAAATTACAAAATCAGTTTTTATCTGCCCCAAAATCTGCTATGGCCGAAAATCCCACCTGCCTAAATCAGATTTTGTAAGTCTCCATTAAACTCCACCTCCCATGCAACCAATGAGAATTTAAATAAATTTAAAATTTAATTTATTGTAATAATTACCCCTCATTTTAAATTTTCCTATAAAAATACACCCAAACACCCTTCCCCCATACACATATTCTGCTGAGAGAAGTGAGGGAGTGCTACCAAAAATTATCTAAGTGTCCTAAGAGAGAAGAAGGAGAGAAGAAGAAAGAAGGAAGGAAGAGGAAGGAAGGAAAAGCCAATGAAGGTGCTATAAAGCTAAGTCTTATTCTCCAACAAGTTTCTAAGCATCAAAAGAGGTAAGCAACTCTCTCAAACCCTCTAATGTTCTCCCCCAAGATAACCCTCAATCCATCTCTATAACAAACCCTAAGAAGATAAAACAAGAAATGAGTCAAAAAGGCGTCGTAGGAGTAATTTAGGGACTACTTACGTTTGAGTAAGCTTTGTATGTATTTGCATGTTTGTATCTTTGAGTTTTATGGCCTAACCATGTTTTGGAGTTTTGGTTTATGTGAATTTACAACATGCATGCGAAGAAAACATATCAAAATTGTACATAACATAAGCTAAGCAAGCAAAATCCTAAGTAGCCTGATTTTCTAGACTTATTCATTTTCTGCCACCGACTTTAAATAATCATAACTAAATTTATAAAAATAGTATTAAAGTGAATTTTGTGTCTAGATCTATATTTTTAAGTTATCTTTCATACAAAATTGGTTTGAAGTGATTTCGTTGGGTAGAACTCCAGATATTTCATTTTTTCCAAAGAGTGTCAGATCTTAACCACTCTAAGTTGCAGACCTAAACACATTAAGTTAAAGTGAGAATCGAGCTTAGGTTAAAACACAAAACTTGTAGAAGAAATATTTATCTTTCAGTCCACGAAAAATGATCCAAAAAGACAAAGTCTTGATGGGTCAAAACACTTTCCAAAGTCACTATTAAGGTTTAGTGACTGACAAATCTCTCTGTCACACAATTTTGTGAGACCTAAAACCTAACTTTTTCGAAGCCAAATCTAGAACTGGTAAACATGAAATTTGTAGCTAACATATTAAACTAGTTACTGAGAAAAAAGCAGCCCAAAATAACCTCGGATGATACCCCAAAAGTTTTAAACATTATCTGTTAAAAACACACTCTGCAGACCCTTTTTAAGCTGACTGAACCCATTTTATAAATTTAGGGCTATATGAACTTTGCGAGTAGTTAGTGTATGAAAATACAAGTTTTAATTGCTAGTTTATGAGAATACAAGTCTCATAAAATTAAATTTATGAGACTTGAGTATGTGAATCCTATATGAACTTTGCGAGTAATTACTGCATGAAAATAATTCTTTTAACAAGATGAACTCATGCCAATGGTTCGCGTCTATGTTGCTTAAGTTGTGGTTATGCTTTATATCACACGCTCATTCTTTTGTTCTTATATATGTTCATCTTGTTGAAAATGATAAATAGCCTGTAACTTTGCATTGGGTGCTATGCGATATGTATTGTGGAATATATTATCGCGAGTTTGTTAGACGGTTTAGGGAATTTTCTTCTTGGCTCTGGCTCATGGCATTTATGCCACAGGTGGCGAAGAGGGACCCTTTGAGGAAGGCAGGTTCATTGAAGGGGAAGAATTTACAGAAGAGGGAGAGCGGTAGGAGCAGGATAATCCCAACAACGCAGTTTGAAGACGTAGACTATTTACTTTTGATCTTTTGTTCTGATTTCCACGGACATAATGTAACTTTTGTTGAGCTTCCTGGATAATTGTAGTTATTAAGTATTTTGAACAATCTCTGAACCGTATTGATGTAATAGTTATCTTATGTATTTATAAACATTTGGTTAGAATATATTCCTTATTTATAGTTACAAATGTCCTGATATGCCCGAGGAACGGGGTGTCACATATAGCCCAAGGAATAATAGATTTGATGAAAAATTCCAACGGTGATAAAAATATAATTTCCCAAGAAATTCGACCAAAAGTGGGAGAAAAACTATTAAGAAAATCTGACATACCCTCACTATTATAATTATAACTTTTTCCACAAAAAGAATCTTAATATGAGTAGAAGCATTGGAATGAAGACTTTTGGAGCTTCAATTTGAGCACAAGAATGAACCAATTCGAAGTCCAAATGAGAAAGATATGATCGATTGAAGTTGGCTCAGCACAGTTTATCCTAGTCTACTCGAGTAGTCAGGTGACAGTTGTAGCAGCCCGATACGTTTTTATTTTAATTAATTAACTGATTGCTTAACATAATGGAATAGACTTCTAATAATTAATAAAGTTTGTTATATGTGGGTAGTACGGGTGGTGGTCCCGGGATATTGAATTGCAAATAATGCTTTGATGCCAGAAAATGCTAATTATAAGATTTTAATTTATTTTAAATTAAATTGGAGGGTTTACTTAATGTGATTAAGGGAATTAATCAAATGTGGTGGGTTAACTAAAATTCTAGAGGCTTTGAGAAAGAGAATTCTAGAGGCTTTGAGAGGCTTTGAGAAAATGAGTAAAGGAGATAAAACCTGGTGCCAAACACCCCAATCCCAAACACCCCCTGTTTCCTTCCCTTCTGCGTGCTTCTTCCCCCCTTAAACCTGCGACTGCCATCCGCCTCAGTGCTGCTGGGCCACACCATCGCCGCCGAGCTCACCGACCGCTGTTGACGCCGGCGCCATTGCCATCACCAACCATTTCTTCAGTCTCTCCCTCTCAGCCATGACTGTTTCTTCTCTTCTAGCAGTTTTTCTTTTTCTCCTACTTCCGTGGAACACGCAAAGCCTGAGTCCTAACCATTTCTCAGAAATTGATCAAGTGACCACCAAAATTTGAAGTGATAGAGTGAGATTCAAGCCACTTCAAATCAAAAGCTGAAACCTACTGGTGGCCAAACCTAGGGTTCTTGGAGCTCGGCGCAATCCAACGTTTTGAGGCTCTGACTGGTAGGATATTGACTAGTTTCAGTGGTTTGATTGGATTTGTGTTGATTTTGAATATTAATTCCACAAAAGCTTGAAGAATAAAGTTAATACACAAAACCCTAATTAGGTTGTAGAATATGGGAATAAGATTTTTTTTTGTAGGTGTTTAATGGGATGAAATTGGAGCATAGGGGCTATAGTGATGATGGTATTAATAAATGAGTTGGGGTTTAGGAGTTGGAAGTATGAGTTGATCCAAGATT